>RCWM02000302.1:0-210000 GCA_003667255.2 Euschistus heros | reverse complement strand
TATCTGTGAAGCTCAATTCCAATGCCAGCTGATTTCCAATGCACTGCTTTTAAAATATTAAAAGTAAGAAACAAAATATTAATCAAAACAAATGAAAAATAAATGACTGAATATACGTTAAATTAAATTTTTAAAAATAAAAAAATACTTTATGATCATCAATAATAGATCATGTACCTTGTAACTCAATTGCCTCCAACTAATAAGATCTAAGGAGGTTCAATTATATAATTCTTAAGTAAAGAATTTTACTGCTTATATAAATTTATTTCACTTTACGACATTTTTCGGAAAAATAACTTTCCAATCCTCAGGTTGGGACCTATATTACTGGTTAATCCACATCGTCAATATATGTAAATTTTAAGGTTTATATAAGGTGTAAAATGCTGGACCTGATTGTTTTATAAATGTTGGTAAATATATTTTATTAATTGATATTATAAATTGTGTAATATAAAACTATCGACTATATTACACTTTATCTACTCATGAGCTAACACATAATTTACATATTTAAAATTTTTGACGACTATGTATAATATATTATAAGGTAAGTTTAAACTTTCATCATGGTCCGCTTCCTCTAGGGTTCTTCGTCCCTCCCGCAACTATTTTCTCTGTCACAGTACCTCCAAAAGATCTCTTCTAATTCCCCGGGTTTATCTTTAATAGGAGAATACCCCCTCCATCTAACAATTGTATTTCTTCTATCGAATTTCAAATATTTTATTCAAAAAGATTTTATCGAGTTCTAAGTACTAAGTAGGTGCCGACAAAGGTCTTAAGTAGGTGAAGGCTCCTAGTATAAATAAGTATATCCTAAATGGTAGCTTGGCCGAAGTCAGCCCTTAAGGTGCCGCTCATCTTTAAGCTTTCAATATACATATAATAGTTAATAATATTATTTATTAAGATGGTATCAAGAAATACACAGTAAATGAAATAATAAATCAACTTAGAAATATTATTTTATTTTTGTATGAACATGACAAACATATACACAGCACTTTAGATGTACCCCTTCAACTGATATTACCTCCACCTCCCTTCACACCAGCTCAAGTTGCCGAACAAATAAAAAAGTTACCGAAAAGAAAAGCCCCTGGCTATGATCTGATCACTGCTAGAGTACTCCAGCAAATGCCTAGGAAAGGTCTAGTGTTCTTAACTACTATTTACAACGCAATACTAAGGACTACTAAATTCCCTCTACAGTGGAAATACGCACATATTACAATGATTCACAAACCAAACAAAGATAAAAATATCCCCTCATCATACCGACCTATTAGCTTACTTCCTTCTTTTCTGTTCCAAAATTTTCGAGCATTTATTATACAAAAGACTCTCTGATATACTAACAAAACTGAACGTAATACCAGATCATCAATTTGGATTTAGAACACAACATTCAAATATACATCAATTACACAGAGTTACCGACTACATATGCACGGCACTAGAGCACAAATTGTATGCAACTGGAGTATTTCTGGATGTTGCTCAAGCTTTTGACAGAGTATGGCACCAAGGGCTTTTCTTTATACTAAAGACGATACTCCCACCGACCTACTATCTTATTCTACGGTCCTTTCTTTCTGATCTTTCTCTGTCCGTCAAGGCTCAGAGCTTTCTTCTATTAAGTTGGCGTCAGCAGGAGTGCCACAAGGCTCAGTGCTTGCTCCATTACTCTATATCATATACACACACGACATTCCAATTGGCTCTGACATTCTTACAGCGACATATGCAGACGACACAGCAATTTTAACAAGAGATAAAAATCCGAATCATGCTTCACTGACTCTACAGCATCACTTGTCAAAATTACATGACTGGCTAAATACTTGGAAAGTGCAAATAAATTACGACAAATCGCAACACATTACATTTCCACTTCGACTTGAAACATGCCCACCAGTTTTTCTTGACAACACACTGATTCCTCAAACAAACACTGTACACTACCTTGGTCTTACATTTGACCGAAGAATGACATGGGGTCCACATATAAAGAAAAAAAGTAAAACGCTTAAACAAAGACTAAGACTTTTATATTCACTCCTCTCCAAACGTTCAACTCTACAACTTAAACAAAAAATTAACACTTATACTTACTTACTGAAACCTATTTGGACATACGCTTCTCAGATATACGGGACAGCTAAAAAGACACATATCAACAAACTCCAAATCTTCCAGGCAAAAACATTCAGGACAATTACAAAAGCCCCATGGTACGTAAGCAACATAACTTTACATACTGACCTACGCATAGCAACAGTAAAAGAACAAATACAAACCTACTACAAACGATTCCACGAAAAACTACATGGACATCCTAATACAAATAAACAACATGGCCACAACATATATTCCCGACAACACACAGAGAAGACTAAAAAGGAGCTGGATTAGAGACCTCCTTGACTGAAATAATAAAATAAAATAAAGACTGGAGGTGCCGCTGGGTTCTGCTCCCTCTCATGCCTTTCAAGCCATTTAAATTCGTACCGCAAATTCACTGGTAAATAAAATTTGACAGGTGTGAATAAATATATAAAGTCAAAAAAAAAAAAAAAAAAAAAAAAAAAAATTTGTATATACAATATAACAATTAAATACATCAAGTAAATGTAATCATAATACTAAAAATGAAACTCTTCTAATAATACTGAAAAAAAAATGTTTTCAATTAAACTAGCCATCGGTAGTACTTATAAATGTTCTATATAATGAAGTGCTTTATTAGAATGTCCCGAAGCCATCTCTTTAGGCGCCTGGGAGGGTTGTCTGGAATGGAACGAGAAGCAAGTTGTGGCACTAATAAATTTGAATGGTTGTGGAGTTTGCTATGAAAGGATACATATCTGTTTGATCTAAATCAGAAACATAAGGTATATTAAGGTCTTTATGGAAAAGTTTGTTTGTGACGAAATAAGGGGCTTTGAGGATTTTCGTAAGGATTTTGGATTGTAAGGATTGGATACGAGGTGAATTGGAAGGTTTATTGGAGCCTCAAAGCTCGATCACATATATCCAAATTGGTATAATTACTATTATGTAATTGTGCCTTTTGTGATTAATTGGAAGCTTTCGACGTTTGTCTAGTAAATGATGAAGTAGCTGAAAAAGACGAGGAGTTTACTGTCGTATTAAAAAGTATACTGTAGAACATTAAAGGACATTAAAGGATACTGTAGAACAGTGTTGTAGATTTACGACGAAGGGTAAAGATTATTTGATGGGATTTGTTTATATTTAATTTATTCTTAATTTTTGACACCATACTTCTAAATTTGTCTACATTAGCATCAATCTGAAATATAAATAGACTTAATCTTACAAAAACATAAAAAAATAATGGGTACAAACTTTATTCTTTGAAAGACTATTTTTTTTTTATATATATACATTTATTGAAATTTACAACTATACAGAATATATACATCAAGTAAATGTATTGACAACGATTATAATAACATGCTAAACTTGGAAAGAACTACTCATCAGTAGCACTTTATTAAAACTTCTGCACTAGAAGGTCTCTAGGCCATCTTCGTTTCAGACGCCTCGGAGGATTATCAGGAATGGAGTGGATTATCAGGAAAAAATGTGTTCATCGGTTTTTGTTTAAACTCCTTTGATTAAAAATCATGTTGGTTATTTCCTATTTTTTATGATACACGGCTTAACTCTAACAGTTATTATATATAATAACAATATATAATATATACTAATTATATAAGAGTAAATGTATTATTCACTTAGATCCTCTTTATCCTGTAACGTAAGATTACCACAGAGCTTGACGCCCAAGAGAATCTGCTATCAGGTTCCAGGCAGGATGTAATGGAGATAGTCCATTACTAAATAGTCAAACTGCTACTTTAGTTATTCAGTAATGGTGGGGCACTTTGGCGCGGACTTTAATCATTCAGGCATTAGCTGCTTTACTAGAACCTTTAATAATTTCTTAGCTATTCGAACCGTATTTTGAACTAGAGTTTTTCTTTCACAAATAAACCAAAATATTTTTTCCATTAAAAAAAAAAAAAAAAATACCACAATATCTTTCTGTATATATTATTTATTAAATAATATACAGTTTACACTAGGCATTACAGTGGAACTTCATCTATCCGGATTGATTTGAAGAACAACTATATATATATATATATATATATATATATTTTTTTTTTTTTTTACTAGTTTATTAGCAGATATAGTAGGCCGTGGTTCGTAGTACACGTAAAATACGATAGGTCCCGTTCTTTTTGTTTTCATGACACAATAAAAGACGTAAAACTAAATAGACCATGCGGCAGCTACCTGAACTGCGTTCCAGATTTATGGATGGAGTCCACACATCTCAAAACTGTCAAGTTCTGATGAAAGGTACTTGGTGAATTTCTAGAAGCATAGCACGTCCATCATACACGGGTTTTGACTAGCCTGGGTCTTATTGCCTTTGCGAGTAGTCTCTTTATAAACCCAAAGAGTTATGGCACCTAAAAGAAAACGTGTTGTATTAGCTGTATCCGAAAAACTTCCCATTGCAGAACGTCCTAGGAAAGGCGAATCTGGGAAAAGATTGGCGGATGAGTTCTGTGTCGGAACATTCACGATTTTTGACGTGTTAACTAAACGTTGTTGTTACATATATATAATGTTATAAACAAGCACATTTTTAATAATTAAATAAAATACATAATTAAAACATTTAATATCTCTGTATTTTTTATTTCAATACGGTAATTCTAATAGTAAATCTGATTATCGGGATCAAAGTCAGTCTCAATTAATCCGGATAATCGGAGTTTTACTGCATTTATATATAATAATTAACATATGTAATAATCCTGCAGTTTTAATTTATGTGCGTTTTTCAATCGTTTAAGGAATTAATTTTTTTTAAACAACCAATTCTTATAAACAATAGATTATCTTGTATTAAAATCTCATTCTTATCCTTGCTGGAGGAAAAAAAAAATCTAATATCAGAGGCATTAAATCCTTCCTATTTAATGTAAATGCTCCATATTATGTCTTTAAGAAAACCCTGCTTAATTTTCTCAATATTACTATTACCCTTGGCCTCATAAAATTCTCTAATTCCACCGAAATCATTCCTACCATTCTAACACTCTGATTCATTCATTATCCAGTTCCACGCATTTTTATTAATCACCTCGCAGAATAAAACCGGCCTCGAAGCCTATTATAGATATTTATTTGATTGGAGTTCTGACTATGGCCAGTTTATCAAATCTAATCCTCAGTGACTGTTTCATAGCACTCTCCTTAGTCCCCACTCGATTCCGCTAGTGATTCAGGTGGAAGAATAGAACTGGGATCTCTCTGACCTTGGCTTGCACCTCAATAGTGGAAGAGCTTGTTCTTCCACTGTTGGAGTGCAAGCCAAGGTACGGGCTTGTTACTTCTTAATATTGTATGAATAGTATGATAGTATTATTTTTTTTATCTTTTTCTTACTCAATATTTGTTTATTTCTTTCTACTGTTATTGTACAACATTTTTTATTTTCATTTACTATATTTTATTTAGATCTTGTATAGTTAGAGGTTGTTTATTTTTGTTTTTTTAAAAATACTTTTTCGTTCATTCTTAGACAATGCATTTGGAACCGGCTGGCAATAGGATATAGATTGTTGAACAGATAAGATAAGTCCCTCTTCCCAATAAACATCTTATAGTACTTTGAAGCTGATCTAAATATATGTAACAGCCCAAAGCTGCTAAGATAAATTTATGCAATGGACAGTTAGCTTTTTATCTTTTTTTTTCTTCATCTTCTAAAAAACTTAGTTTGTCAGACTGGACTGTTAGTTTAAACGCTTCTCGTTTAAACTATAATCAAATAAAAAAGGGTGTAAATTACAATCAGAGATATTTTTTACGAACTTCTTTTCTATCATATTCGAAACTCTTTTTTTTTTTTTTTTTTTTTTCTTTTTTAAACATCAATGGAGCATGAATTGAATGATGAGGGGCTGACACTGCGAAATATAGCAGGGACTGGTTCTGACAGCTGTGTCCTCTCCTTTGATTGGTGGAGAGCTGGTGTCCAATCAGGACAGTTCTTACACCCTTCGCACAAATCACTAAAAAGGCTTTTCATGGCTCTCAGTAACTTCCGAAAGGGATTTATGTTTCATGTGGACACTTCATTTTTTTTACCTGTTAACGTTTTATAATATATATTTTTATATATACATTTCAATAATAGTTGCGTGGTTATTTATAGAATCTTTATTGCTGTGGTTATTTATGTTCTCTTCACTTATTCATTACCTACATTTACACATTAATTGTGTTGCAGAGAGAACAAAGCAAAGTTAATATCCAATTTTTGTAGAGTTATTACTTACGAATAGAGTGTAATGGACATAAGCCGAATTACTATTAGCGATCAAAATATTCTCTTATTCCAATATTTTCCCCGACTTTTCTCTATTTTGGGAAATTTTTGTTAGATAATCGGTACGAAAGTCATAAAGGAGAGAAACTAGCAGCACCTCCTGCTAACTTGATTTTGTTTTCTAATATAGTTCAGGAGATACCTCATCCAGCCCTCTTCAGCCATCTCTGGGTTTTATCTGGAATATGTGTTTTAGCCATGTATTGTAAGAATGTATTGGAAGTTTGTAGAGAGTCCGTATTTGATTTTTAAAAGTTGGATTAGAAATACTTTCATGATTTTAAAATATGAATTTTTTTAATATTTGTCTTCTTAGCTGTTACATTTATTTGTGCAGGTCCCAATAGGTTTTAGTTTGTAAGTATAGGTTTTCATTTTGTGCCTAAAGTTTGAATGTTAAAAAAAATATAGTAAATATCGATTTATATATTTTTTTAATCAGGGAGAAAAATCTATGTACAATAATTCCATAATTAGATAATTCAAAACTCAAAGAATCATAGAAAGATTTAAGCTGAAGTAGCTACAAACAGAATGCAATGTAAATTTTATATGTATATATATATATATATATATATATATATATATATATATATATATATATATATAATTTATCTTTGGATCCAAATCGTTGAAACGGATACATAAAAGAAGTAATGAGTCTTAGAATTTTCTGGTGGCCCATTAGGAGGAGGTTCAGCAATCAGTATTCCGTACCGTCTCAGAAAACTCCGCCTGAATTCCTGATAAAGCAAACAGGAAAGGAATGGTTATCCAGGGCAAAAGAGTTACATCTTTAGTTCACTATCCTCATTATTTGTCACGGTTAATTTAATTATAAATTAGCATATATTATATTCCTTGAATTATATAAAAATTGGTATATACAGTTGGGATAGTTTTAGTTATTCTTAATCTAAAATAGTTGTTATATATACTGGTTAAGAGCTGACTGTTCAGTATCCTGGAACATGAAAAGATTCATATAACTGGTACCCTGTAAGTGGTCAGTTGATAGGAAGGCTAGTATCAGTGGAAGTTAGTGAAGGGATCAACAGGTATGGCCGGCATAAAGAAGTTTCGCTATAAGGCTGTCATTATAAAATTCAAAGTCAGTAATAAGAGGAAATAGAACAGTTACGAATTGAATTTGACATTTTTTTACAGTAACTAGTAGCTAAGGCTTTATGGTATAAAAAGCAATGGTTCTCACGTTATTATCAGGTTTAGATATAATTTAAAAATATAAGCGAATCTATGAATTATTGTAGTGCAATAGATGAATCGGTCTAATAACTTTTCCTGACGTGGATATTTTCATTTATCATTATTTACTTGATGTAGTTTGTCTTGATGAATATAGCAGCTGGTTTGTTCTTGTCATTACAAAACGATCACTTCCAGAAATGGTTTGGCGTCCTATCTAATCATTATCACATTACGTTCCAAACATTTCAGCCATATCTGATGTAACGTTTAGTAACCCACTAACGATTTTCTGTTTTTACTAACAGCTGAATAATAAATGCCCTAATATAAAATGTTTGATTAGATTGTATATGTTTATAATTGATTGTGAATCGTCAAAATAAAAAAAATATATAAATAAAAATTATAAAAAAAAGTTAAGTAAATAAATATTTTTAAGAATATTAATTTTTTCAAGGATTGATAATAAAAATAAAAAGTCTGTAATGCTTGTTATAATTAATAATACCTTGTTCATTTTTAAGTGAATATACTTTTTGAGGTCCATAGTTTTCTTGTGTAAGGTTTATTTCACCTAATTATGAATTTTCTAACCCTCTTATCTGTAATAGCATTCTAATAACTAAGTTTCAAGAATATATTATATTACTATATAATCGATATTATTGGTTAAAGTTTAACCCTACAGTAGTCGCAACCGATCTGAGAGATCACCCTAGGTATTTTTTGCACAGTATTCCGAGTAGGAATTTTAGTTTTTTAGTTTATATTACGCTTTTACCGGGACAAGATCTATAAGGCTCATTGCGACTACTGACGCGACAGATTTTAATCTATCATTATTACATTATGCATCGTAAGCGAACGTTCGATTTAGAAAACCCAGGCTATATTGAAATAAATCGTAAAATTATTCTATGTGATTCGGAGAATAATAGTGATGTAGAAAATTTTGATGAAAGTGAGACAGATTCTGAAAGTGAAACAGACGTTGTTGAAGAAAGAATTGGGCATTCAAATACTGGACACGAAGATGATGTATCTATTGATGAGGAATGCATTACCGATAATTTATTTATAGGTAAGAGTTTGTTTATGTTCCATATATCATAGAAAAGAGGATGCTCCATTTGAACCAAGTCAAGAAGGACGTGGCTCTATAAGACGACGTTTTGAATTAGGTGAAATACGAAGGCTGACTAAATACCTTTGTGAACAATGTAAAATATATTTATGTTTTGAACATTCAAAAATTGCCGGTATAAATAAAATTAGTAAATAATAGGTATAAAGTTGTAATACAAGAAAAATATTTAAAAGTTGTTATAATAGATAAATAATATTTTTACATCACTCAGATTGGAAAATAGATACTTTCCATAACAGCAAGAAAAGTAGGCCTTTACACATCTCAAAATTTAGAGCAAGGTAAAACAACGAACATATGATTTTACACGTCTAGCCGGTAAAGTTTTCGCAGCTAGCAGTGTTTACTGTTACCAACACGAGGTTCGCTAGCGTTTCTTTTAGTTTATAATTTAATTTTACATTGTCAGTGTGCGAAAATGGCCTTTAACATCCCTCAAAAATTAATTAAAGAAGCTGAAGGAATAACTGATTCGTTATTGTCCGGGAAATCTCGTAATAGATACGAAGAAGAATTTAATAAGTTTTGTGAGTGGTGCTATAGTGAAATTGTTAACCCTAACCATGTTAATGATAAAGTGATGTTAGTATACCTATCAACTTTATCGAAAAAATTTAAAGCCTCTTCTTTATGGAGTAAATTTTCCATGTTAAAATCGTCAAAACACGCAAAACACGCAAATGAAGAACCTAAATAAAAAAAACATTAACTGATGGGTTAAACATTACCAACAACCAAAACTATACAATTAATATTAACCTGGCCCTATAAAAATGAAGTGTTTTTTATTAATATATAAACTTACTCCTTTTTATAAATGTATTTTGAATTATTACATTTCAGTTATTAAACGTAATTATATTAAATTAAACTTTTCTACGGTTATTTCTCTAAATCAGCTGTTACAAATAATCATTAAAATGGAAAACAATCATTTAGTGTAATAATATAAATTATTAAAATCTTAATATGTAGATTCACGAGTTAAAAACTGCGTTAAGCGCTTTTGCCTCGTGATGAAAAGTATCGTACATTACTCGTACCGAAAGTGATTTTACGATGCTCGATCGAATTAACGGGCTCGGCTTCGCCTCGCCAGTCAAGCACGGTCTCGCAACGTAAAATGCCACTTTCGGTACTAGTAATGTAATATAATGAAATGAAATGAATGAAATGAAATGAAATGTATAGTAATAATATACTATTATTACTTATTTTATTAATGTGTATTATTATGTAAATTCCTTTCAAAATCAAATAAAGTAAATAAGAAAAATAAAAGTGATGAAATCATCAGTAAAACAATTGAATTTCAAGAGGTGATCTGTCAGATCGTTGCGACAATTGGTGTTTGTTCTAGGGTTGTGACTACTGGAGGGTTAAAAAAACATTTATTCTATTTTTGTTGTAGGATTAATTTTCCAAATAGGAACAGTTACCTTCTAGGTCTTGGTCAATCTAGGTCGAAACGTCGGCACTCCATTAGGGTTTATTTTAAACTGGATATATTTTTTTAACATAACGACATGGCTAGACTCAGTCTCCTCCAGATTAATAAGATATATTTACACTATTTGGGCACCTCCTTAGAATTAATCACAAAATAATGTTTAACATTCGAAACCAGCTTCCGAATAAAAATGCTATTCTAATTGTATTGATCCTTCTAAACCACCAATCGTACCTCAAGTGGCTGAGTGTACTAATTGAAATATTTAGAAATATATTGAGCATTTTTCAATGGGTTATACCACTTATTAGTTTATTTTAGCAAAATCAACAAATATGATTTTAGTTTCTTGCGAAGTTCATACAAACTCTGTCACACCTGATTAGGTATTCTGAATGATATATAAACATACGACGTTTAGATGCTAAACAATTGAAATCGTAATTTGAGAGGCAGGCATATATGTTCTAGTTAGAGTTAACGCTTCTAGGCAGAGAGTTCGTAGAAACAAGAATTTGAAATAAAACATTGTTAATGCAGCGGTAAGTGTTTGTAAATATTTCAAAATACACTTAGCCAACTAATTATTAACTGTATTTAAAATTAAATTACTCAGAAGCAACGATACAAAAACAGCGGATTAAGTAAAACAAAAGCAACATATATTCTTTACATGAGTTATTTCCTTCTTTTTTTTCACTAATTATTCAATGTTTGAATGGTGTTATACATAATATGAAAGATTTTACGATATATTTTACGATATATATTTTAAATGTACTATAGTTTATTTTTATTTTCAATGAAGAATTACATCCTTGAATTGATCTGGATATTTCTTTTGGTAGAGGGTCTATAGTTTTCAAGTGTAACATTTTTTCACCCTCAAATGTGTAACATTTTCTAACGGATCAAATATTTGACGACGATTTCCTGATCAGAAATTAAATAGAGAATATATTTTTTTTATATAAAATTTGTTTCTATGGCATACAGTGTAGATGCTATATTGATTTGAATGAAAAAATAATGTTTTGCCTACATTATTAAGTGTTGGGGCTTTTTTGACACGATCTGACTCTTTTGGTGTTACTCAAATCGAAAATTTTCTGAGAGTTCCCTTACCAGTACATAGATGAGCTGTAGATTATAGATAATATATCCAGAATCTATTCTTTTTCCCAGCTAGGGAGAAACAGAGTTTCCTCTCCCCCCCCTCCTTGTTTAATGTTTTTGTCTTTTAGGGTTCCGAAATACCCGTTATATTTAAATAATTTGATCTTGTTTTTGGTAATATTCATCAGGGTTTTAATATTGATAATAAATAATTTCTGGATATGAAATTAATCTTTTATATTTTTTTTCAAGCTTTATATTATGTAATAACTGAAAAAAAATATAAAATTTTGGGACGTCAACATAACTCACCAGCTTTAGGCTATGTTCCCTTACTGACAAGATAGTACATTTACGCAGTACCAAACCCAATCATATATAGTCGATGTAAACAATTTTAATAAAATACTTGCATAAAACTATTACATTTTTTATTTTATGACTATGCAATTTTAGATGTATTAAATAAAAAAATTAAATATTTAAACATTTTAAATTTTAACACAACCGTGAAGTTGTTGGTGTGTTGGAGGATTGTGATTGAGGTTATAAAATATTTATTTCATACTTTATTGTTATATCACAAAAGAAAATATTATTTTCTTTAAACATCTTATACTAAAAAACAAAAAAAAATAAAGCAACAAAAACAAAAAAATAGAAAATAAAATATGTTTATATACAAATATAACAAGATAGCTATTAGAGAATATAACTTTCGTATACTTCTACAGTTTTGATTATGCTTTGGGAAAGTATTTTTTTCAATATACAAAAAATATACAAAAAATTAAATACAATTATTTACAAATCACTTAATAGATAACAATGTTTTTTTTTTCTTCTAAATTTATATAATATCGAAATTTTCAAGATAAAATAAACATTGATTACATATTACTTTTTATTTATTATTTTAAACAACTTCAATACAACAGTTTTGGTTAGATAAAGTAATTTTTTGAGTCCCATTCTTTTGATTAATTTTATAATTAAATTGATAGTTATACACATATTTTATTATAATTTGTTACTTTGCAGATAACCACAACAGCTAGCTCTTTCTGTTTATTCAATAAATATTTTAAGGTACAAATGGATTGTCGTGCATGTAATTTTGTGGCATTATATAAACAATACAAATAAATAAAATAAAATAAAACAATCTGATACAATGATTTCACTTGGGATTCAGGATATCGCCTTCCTGCATAGTATAATATATCGCCTTAGTACATAAAATGTTAAACTAGTCATTTCGTTTTTTACATTTTACAACACGGCCCTTAAAATATTGATTAAAAAAAATCACAAAATTAATTAAGAAGCAAGCAAAAAACATAACTCATCAATTGGAAAATTTATTCCAATATCATTTTTAAATATTGGGAAATAAAATGGATTCTCTGAAATTTGATTTTGGCAGAAAAATAGGAACTGTTTTAGTCTAGTTTAATTATAAATTTGAATTTTGTATTTATTTATTACTAACCCTTATAGTAGAACATCAGTATATAATATCGTTTGTTGTAGGAAAATACTCGTTTTTTACCTTATTATGTCACAATTGAATCTATCCATGAAGATCTTAGAGTTCTAAAGGTTGCAGATATGGGCCAAAGCAGATGCCTATCCTTTCATAGTTAACTCCATACCCATTTGAATCCACTAGTCAAAGTGTCTGCCTAGAGACTTTCAAATGTAGTAGCTGTTATTGAAGTGCTACCAAGGGGCGGTTCATTACCTGGTGTTTACATGTCTTTGCATTCATTTCACTGCACACTCATACATTGCATCGGTTGTATAATGTTGTAAGCATCAGTAAAGTATTAATTTAAAAAAAATTAAAGAATGTTTTATATAAGTTTCTCGCTTAATATACCAATCTCATTCTTATATTGAACAGAATTTACTCTTTTTTAAATATATAAGTTAACAAATAAAACATATTATCGATAGTGACAGGTTTTTAATATAAAAATAATATTTATTAGTATTATTATTTAGTCTCTCTTCATTTATATTTATTTCTATCAAGTTACCCATTTTAGTTACCAACATATTTTTTTTCTCCCTATATATTACGATTTTTTTTTTTCATTTATTTCTAATTTACCTAGTTTGAGTATTTTTTTGTCTTGTAATGTAAAAAAACATGATAAGTTGCGTTAAAGTTGATTTTAATGAACTATGGAAATCATATTGGCTTAAAAATAAACTAACAATAGCTGGAATAATGTTACTTAGTGTAATAATGTTAGTACTTAGTGTTTTTCAATCCTTATCTATAAAAATGAAAATTTTACTCAGATCAATCTGTTTTTTTTGTTGTTTTTTTTGTTTTTAATGTATCAAGTTATTGAAATTTACAACTATACAAATATATACATCAAGTAAAGGAGCTGATAACGCTTACAATGACCTTTAAAAAACTTCAGTAGCAATTCAATAAAATTCTTTTCAGAAGCCTCAGAGGATTATCGGGAATGGAGTGGGAAGCAAGTGAAACTAATGGATTTCATTGGTTATGGAGCTTACTATGAAAGAATAGATATCTGGTTTGGGCTATCTCAGCAACATATGGAACATTAAGGTCTGTATGGATAAGCTTATTGGTGACAAAGTAAGTGGCATTTAGGATTTTTCGAAGGATTTTGAATTGTAAGGATTGGATATGAGATGAATTGGATGGTTTAGTAGTGCCCCAAAGCTCTACTCCTTACGTCCAAATAGGTCTAATCACAGTCATGTAAATAAGTATTTTTTAATGAATTGGGAGGTTTGATCGTTTGTCTAGTAAATGTTGAAGTAGTCTATAACGACGATCTGTTTCTTTTCGCTTTAGTCTTCTTTGTGGATTCCAAGTAAGACATTTAGATCAATCATTAAAAGTTTAATGGATTGGAGGACTTTAAAACTGTTGGTCGTAAATATGCCGACTGAAATGACGTTCTAGTGTAAGGGTTAGTATGAAATAGTAGAAGGACTTTAGAGATCTAATTTTTCATTCGTCTTTATAATTTTACTTAAAAAAAAAAAAAAAAAAAAAAAAACGATAATAATAATAATAAAATATACTTACTATATATACTTCTGAATTGTTTATGTTAAAAAAAATATATATATAAGTATCAAGTACAATGGCAAATATTGAACATCATCCGGATTTAAATGAAATTTCACCAATCTTTCATAAGCACTCAGCAGAAGCGAAGAAAGCAATGTGTCAAGCCGACAAAAACTTTTCCAACTAGAACAGCTCACAAAACTTTTGTTATTCGTTCCTAAACTACCTGAAAATATCTTTCGATTTAGTACAATTAAAAAAAAAAGAAAAATCATGTTTGATATTAACCAATCATCTCAAATTAAAAATACGTACATAGTATTGTTAAATTATCAAAATCAAACACAATCCATTTCAGATTATTGCTTAAATTTATCCTTTTTTTTATATTTAAATATATATTTTTATTTTACACCTATTAATGATTAAATTACAAAACAAAAAATAAAATGATATCTAGGGTTACCATTCCACTTATCTAACATTTACAATGACTAACACATAGTTTAACACATATACTATGATACAGCTATATAATGGGCCCTTAATGAGGACATACTATTAAATATTCAATATATTCATCATATTACAAACAAAAAATTTGAAAATAAAAATATTATTTACAATAGTCACTAAATAGTTTATACACACAATGAAGTAAGTATATTATAGTGACAATACAGTGTGTTCGATTTCACTTTAATATTGCTGGTAAAGTACCCGTTTTGACATCACCCATAGAGGGCGTCTTTAGTTAAGAGAGATACATTACTAATATTTACAAATTTGCTTATAATTATTTCTATATATTCTTTTTATTTATTTAACTTCAAATAATCATTTACTCTGTTATATATATACTTTTTTTTTTTTTTGGTAACTTCAACTTTCTTTTCGAAGAATATTCTGTTTTATCACATTTTCATCAGGCTTTGCACCTGGTATAAATGAAGCGGTTTGTCTGGACGATGGTAACAAAATTTGATAAGATTTTAGTTTATTTTAATAATAGGACTAGATATTTCAAGTTCAATACATTTTCATTTTTTTTTTTTTTTTTAGTATTTTTTCTTCCATCAGTTATCACTTTTCATATTACGATTATAGGCAAGTTACTTTTACGGCACAAATGATGTAAAATAAGTTGGTAGATAAACTTATATTTTTATGAAATATAAAGCAAAATTTTGAGAGGGATCAGTGAAACAAAATTAGGCTATGTTTGATATTAACAAACCATAATTTTATTTTAATAGGGTAGATAGTTTTATAAACACTCTCTCATGAAGATAATTAATAATTGTGGTTTTATAGCTTGCCTCAGTTCTCTTCATGACAGAGTATCGTTATGTTGATATATATTTTGTAGATTATTATAATTTGCCATCTGCGCTAATAATGGCTCTCAAAGATAACGCCGAAATGTTGGCAAAATAATATTATGGTTTTTAGTCTCAAACATTGCTTATTTATTTTTATTTTTTTACTGACACATCTTAACATTCCTTTCTATATAATGTTCATCCAGTCATTCAACAAAGTTCTATTATTTTTCATAAAGCACACAAAAAATCGACATATTAAGAAAAATAAATCTATATTTTCCATATTCATTACTTTTATAGAATAGCATTCATATCGAATTTATATATTTCTCGAACTCTATTATTTGACTTATTATGATATCTTTAATAGGTTTAGTTCTAAACAGATCTATTAAAAAAGTTTATAGTTTTCCTTTTAATATTACCACTAAGGTCTTAGTTAGTTTGAAACTATTTGAGGAGGAGGGGGGGGGGGGGGGGAACATGCGTACCATATATTGTATCAGTCATTTCATGTCAAAGTACTGTGATTGAAAAATATATTTTTCATCATTGCAATGAATTTATTAAATATTTCTCTATATTACTAATTAAATAAATGAATATCCAAAGTATTAAACTTTATGGAATAATCATGAACGATTTCAAAAGGTATTTTAGAAGAAAAAAATCAGCTGTAACTTAATAAATTGTGAAATTTTTACATTCTCCATCATTTAAATTCTAAAGTTAACTTAATTTACTCTAAATTGTAAATTTTAGTCATAATATATAGATTTAGATATTCCTGTACATTTTACGAATTCAAATACAACATACATTATACGTACAGGAAACGATAAAATTTTAATTGTATACTACTTTCATTAGTGGAATTTATTTTTACATGATTGTATACAGTCTATAGAAGACCCAAGTGCAAATGGAAATCATAGTTAATAAAGTGTTTCTATGGAAGCCCGAAAATAAGGAAGACTGCAGTATACTTGGTTTTTAATGACCAATGACACCATTTATTGTATTAATTATTTCTTTATTACCATTTTTTATAATTCAACAATAGCAATAGCATTACTGGTATATAAACTAATCAAGTGTATCTCGCTTTTTAGGAGATCTTATTTGAGAGATGCACATAAATCAAAAGAACTGACATATTTTAAGCTTTATTTACACCGTTACTTTGTTATAAACTGAGCCATAATTACCTAAAAAAAAGTTATTAATCAAGTTAACAGATGAAGTTCGACCTTTATGTCACACCAAACTCTTTCTCTGTTGCCACCCATATTATCATAAGGAACTATAACTGATATGTTACATATATTTGAAACTGTGATTGATCAAGAAAGTTAGAATAAGGACTATTAGGGATTCCACGAAAATATTGTCTCTCTCCCCGGACTCAGAGGGAGGGTCGGAATATCCGGAGAGTCTAAATAGCGCGAGGCTCTACTGTAGTTAATAAGCTGACTTCTTAAGTTCCTTTATTTCACATCACAATTCTAAAATACTTTTTTACTTAATTGTTTCCCTACCAATTGTTCTGATATACTCGTATATAAGTTTATCATTTTATCTTCAGGTCAGTTATTCAATGTAGTATACAATTTCATTTGTTACTCATAAAACGTTCTGCTGTAATTTATTAAGTCTTTTTATACCTAAAATTCTTATGATTTCTTCATCCAAATGCTAACGGAGTATTTTACAACTACGAGAAGTAATTATAAATCCGAACATTACGAAAAATATCAACTATTTCATCAAATGCCCTACTAAATATTTAATTGTCTTATGTAGGGAGTATTCCATACATTTTGACATACTGCATTCACTTTCACCCCCGATCTAGGTGAACATCTGATATCATATGAAGGATATGGTGATTACATAAATAATGATAACAGTTATGTTTAAAGTTTATATATATATATATATATATATATATATATATATATATATATATATATATATATATATTCACATTCATAACACTTACGTTTTTTAAGAACACAAAGATGGCCTATGAAAAAAGTTAATGGTGAAAAAAAAAACTGTATTTTTTCTAGGATTTAGGAATTTTTCCCTTCGTGCTTTCTTGATCTAATAAGAACCATTTCTTGGCTGACATTCCTACGATGAAATGTGTTGAGAATTAAACCTGTTACTTACTTCAATAGAACCTAGGTCTTTCCCAAAGGGGCTCATATAGAATGAAATGGATTGTAAGCAATAAAGAGACCTATAAGGGAATGTAAAATTGTCCATAAAACAGAAGCATCCTCACTATAAAATATATTAATTTAATCAATTATTCATTTATTTTAAAATAAATTTATAAAATATTATTTTTGTTGTTTGGCTATTTAAATAAAAATTGAAACCAAAATTCAATTCCTTTTATCCAAGGTGATAGTGAACTCCAAAGCAGTACCTTTAGCATGGAACTTCTTATTTATCTTGATTATTTATTTTTTTTAATTTCGAATTATTTAACGTAATTTTTTATTACTTTCTTTTTTTTATACTTAAATCACATCATAACTATATAAAAATATAGTTTATTACTCTCTCTCTAATACCCTTTCCCTCTCTACGAACTACTTATTATTATTATTTAATCTTATTTATTTATTTAATAGGATTTCAAACTACAAACACGACCTGGAGATACCTAAGAAATATTGTTTTCAATTTTAAGTACTAGATCTTCTCAAGAGGAACATTAAATTAATTATTTAAGAGTAACAAAAAATATTAAAACGAATAACAAATATTAAAATTAGATTAATTAATTAAATTAAGCTAAACATTTTTTATCATAAATAAGTAATTACATATGTATATTTAATTTTTTTTAAATGAATAAAAAAAATCAAAAATCAATAAGTATTTTAGATGATTTTTTTATGATATTCTCTAACTAGGGGCAACATTACTGTCCTTATTAGAATTGCCACAATAATCAATATTTTGAGGATACTTCCTAGCTTTTATATTTACAAATACATCATTTCCTATAAGAACATCTTAAAAGTACTTCATTTGCGATTTTCATTTCAAATTTACCCAACTAAAGTTCTGGATTTTCATTAGTTAAATCAGATTTCACAATGATAGATTATTTTTTGCAACTCACAGTATTTAATACTGTTAAATAAAAATTGAGTATTTAGGAAACTTTTGTATGTTCTCCTAAATGATTCTGTGACAAGCTTTATGTTTAAGTCAAAATGAAGCTTTACCAACCTACAATTAATTTTACGAACATAATCTCCAAAATCGCACCATCCAGTTTCATATTTTTCAACGTGTAACGAATATAGAACTGTTATTATGAATCGTGAAGAATTCCTAGTTTCAAAAAAAAAAAAAGAAAAACAAAATTCTGGATGGAAGTTGTAGAAAGTTTGAGACTAACTGTTTTACATCATTATGTTTATTTATAAAATATTTAAATGTTTGTTTAGTTTTATTGTTTATTTTTATTTTTTTAGACTACATTGCATTGAAGTTCTTTGGAAATTTATTAGCACTGAAAAGCTATAAAGGATTGTGTTTTTTTACTCGTATTTTGCTCAATGTTAAATATTTAGCTCCTTATTCCTAACTGGGTCGAAGATTGAAGATAATTTTAAATATCGTTTCTTCTGATATTGAAATATATAGCTGATTCTTACTCGTAAATCGCGCCTTATTTTATTTGAAGAATAATTTTGACTTAGAAAATATACAACACTATTATTGTCCTAAAACACTCACTCCACGGCCTTGCTATATTTCGCTATCCGCTACATCGCCCAGACATTCCACCCTCGCGTCCTAGTCGGCCTAACTCTTCCTCTTCGGGAGTTAGACCTGGTCCTCGGATCAGAGGCTGCTGCCAACTTCGCTGCTCCTCCGCCGATCGATGTGCTTCAGGTAGGTCTCGGAGTAGATGCTCCTTGTCCTGTCGTCGTAGCGGAGGGAAGGCCTTCTCACCTCCAGGGCGTCCAGGTCGGAGGGGGGTCGCCTGCAGAGGGAGCAGAATGCGCACTGGAGGGTGTTCTTGAAGGCCTCCCTGAAGTCGCGGTTGAAGTAGGCGTAAATGATGGGGTTGAGTGTCGAGTTGAAGTAGCCGATCCAGAAGAGGATGGTGACTGCTACCTCGGGAAATGAATCAGAACATATCTCGCAAAGTGAAGTTATCACATACCTGAAATACATTGAGTCCATTTAGTGTTAAAAATCCGAATAAAGAAATAAGTATATAAATAAATTTAAGGCTTAAATTCGAGTCAATAAAAATATTGTAGAGTGGATGAAATATAAGATTATTGTTAATCTCAGGGCTTCGTTAGTAGTAGCACGCCCATGAGGGGTGAGCCAAGGATGCGGGGATGGTAGAAGGTCCCAATTTTAATTTTTTGGATTTTATTTCTAAAAAAGTAGACTCTAGAAAAATATGTTTAAAATAAAAATTAAAGCTAATTAAATTTCTTATAAAGTTCTTTATATACATGTGTGTCGTACTTCCAACCGTTATTGAAAATCGATAATTTTCGCAAACAAATAATATTTACCTCGCTTTTTGTCAAAGATTTGCTTCTAGTGCCTTCAACAATCTTTTCTAAAAAAAATGTCAATCAAAGTTTCAAAGCATTAAATTAATTTTTATTTCATATATACGTTTCTGACACTTGAATCAATTGTTTGACAATAAGTGAGGTAAACATTTCTTGTTCTTTTTTCTCAAAAATTATGGTTTTAAATTTATTTGGTTAAGTGCCAGAAACGTATAAATAAAATTAAAGTACATTTAATGATCTACAACAGGGGTCTCCATACTATGGCCCGCGGGCCAAATCCATCCCGCCAGGTATATCTATCCGGCCCTCGACAGCTACGCGACGCACTCTTAAGTAACGTGTAGAATTCTGCCTGATTCGATAGTTGTAGGTAATTCAGAGTGAATAGTTGTCGTTATGCATATTATCAAATTAATATTGTTAATTAATATTGTTATGCATATTAATATTGCAAATTAATATTGTTATGCATATTATCAAATTGTGTCAGTCAGTGGGAGGCTATTATAAAATTCCGACAAAGATAAGTTTTGAAATTTGTTCAAATTGAAATTTAAAAAATCTTAATTTTTTCGCAATGACATCAATGTCTGAGAAACAATCATCAAAATTTATATTCTAAGCACTCAAAGTTTCGACTGTAAAGTCGACGGAGCTATTGTGAATGAAACAGTACTATTTTCTGACGGAAAGATTTGATATAAGTATATAAAGGGTGAAGCTAGTTTTTTGCTCGCAACCTAAAATTCACTTCGTTTATATGTTTGGTTAAATCGACGTAGGTAGAATGCTAACTTCAACAGCCCTTCGCTATTTTGTAATTCAGATGGATCACGATGATTTTTATTTTTAAATAAAACCTTTGAACACTCTTTTTACGGATCTTTGTGTTTTTTGGGGTGCTGAATCCGAATATGAAGTTTGCTACCACGGCAGCCGTCTGCTTCATCCACAAAATCTAAAAAAACCCGTCCAAAATACCCGTTATTTTCGGTTTTTTATCTATAATACGACAAAGAAGCGTTTTTTGAAGAATGTCTTTATATATTAACTGTAGCCAGAACCGGTACCTACAAAAATAAAAAACACAACTCAGAAATCGAGCCATTTTTTGCGAAGTTATGGTCCTGAAAAACTTTGAAGAAACTGGCCAACTTTTTTTCAACTTAAAGCTGATTAAATTTACAATTTGAATTCATATAATTAAGTCCCTTAAATTACACATGCCAGCACCCTAGAATTCCCGTACTGTTGTGAAATCCATGTTTTTTTTTGCATATTTGTTACTCCAACTTCGCAAATATTTGTCTTATCTCAAATTTCTTTTTTACATCTTAAAAAAGGTTAAATTTAATATTAAATCTTATTTATATTAAACTCTGTGAAACACCCAAGCCAGAACGCTAAATATGTATGTTTCGGCCAAATATATCAGTTATGACATGTTCAGTGGGCTGGTGTGGGTGTTTAGCGGGGTTTAATATAGGATCTAATATTAAATTAACCCAGCTATCAGGTGAAAAATCGAAACGTTGGATTGGACAAATAGTTTTCGAGTTATTGCAAAAAATTATCCAAAAAAAAACTTATATTTCACAAAAGTCCGGGAGTTTTAGCGTGCTGACATATGTATTTTAAGGGATTTAATCAAATTTTGATATATGCGATCTAAGAGCAAATTTATCCAGATTTTACATGAAAAAAATAAATTTTAGATGGAACGAATGGTTTCGGAGTTATGCTGAAAATTGCGCCTAAAAACTTGGATATCACGACAGTACGGAATTTTTAGCGTGCTGGCATCTGTAATTTACGGGACTTAATTATATGGATTTCAAATTGTAAATTTAATCAGCTTTAAAATGAAAAAAAGTTGGCCAATTTCTACAATGTTTTCCAGGATCATAACTTCGCAAAAAATAAATAAATTTTTTTTTTTTTTTTTTTTTTTTTTTTTGTATGTAGTAATTCCAGCTACAAATTCTTCGAAAAACGCTTCTTTGTCTTATTATACATTAAAAAAACGTTTTTTTTTTGGGCGTTTTTTGCGATCTTGGGTATAAAACAGACGGATGATGAGGTAGAAAATTTAAGATTCGGATTCTGCTACCCAAAAAACATAAGGATCCGTTGATAATTTAAGTTCGGCAGTTTTTTCTTCACCAAACCCTATTTTACTGGACTATTACATATTTCCGCGTGTAACCATCACATGTCAATTGTAGTGGTCGTAACAACACAATAGTGATTATACTATCGAATTTAACAAGCTCGTCAGGGCGCCTACTCGGCGATCAGTCAAAAATTATAGATCCTGGCAGGAAAATTAAAAAGATGTTGGCCCTCGAAATCCTTGGAAGTAATCAGTATGGCCCAAAGGTTGAAAAGTTTGGAGACCCCTGATCTACAACATTGATTCTGACATTTTTTTTCTAGGAAACGATTGTATAAGGCACTAGAAGCAACTGTTTGACAAAAAGTAAGATTATAACTTTTTTTTTTCTCGAAAATTATCGATTTTCAATAACGTATATCTGTTGAAAGTATGTGTATATGTTCAGACCTTTTGACTCTGCTTCTCCTAATACGAATTTAAAAAATAAAATAATCTTTATTTGACCTATCTTGCTCAAACCCTCTTCGCTGTTCATAATTTTGGTTAGAAAAAAAAAAATTCACGTTTGGAATCTTTATCTTTAAGTTTAGGAGTTTTTAACTTGAAATATGTTTTTTCCGAGACCTTTTTAGTGGGGACACGAGGGGGAATAACATAGGAATTTAAAGTGATATTTCCAGTTCTTGAGAAACGAACTTATGAGGCCGTATATTACTAATACACTCCCCAGTATTGCAACGCCCATAATCTCGAGATTTATTCGATTATAAACCTAATCAATACTTGGTTTATATTTATATTAATATTATTTATTGAACGTGAGACATTAAGGATTAGACACATCGATGTTTTTCCCTGTATACTAACAAACGATTTGAGTTGTTTTTTTGTTTTTTTAGTTTTCTTTCAGTCTATGTTTATCATTCGTTTCGTTATTTTCTTCAAAATCTTTTTACAAGTTTGCCAAGACTAGTGGAAGCAGTCATTCAAGCCAGAGGGGGCAATACATCTTACCTAATATAAGTTAAATATTTAAATTGCAATTTAAAATTGTAAAAAAGGAAAATTTTAAAATGTAAGTTATCTAACCTTTTTGTTTTTTGAAAGAAATATTGTAATATATATATATATATATATATATATATATATATATATATATATGTATGTAATTTTTCTTGATATAATTCAATATTATTAAATATATTATTTTATTTTTGAAGAGAAAAGATTTGACCCAGTCGGGATTCGAACCCGAGTTTCCACCTCTCTAGCGTGGCGCCTTATCCAACTAGGCCACCGGGGTCGTATCCGAACCAGGCAAATCTTCCCTCTTCAGTGATCCATAACCCCCGGGCACTCGCAAATCGCGATGTGATTCCGGGGATGAATGTTCATATTGAACATTACATTTAACTTTGGATCTCTTGACAATCCAAGCTAGAGACTTGACAAGCTAGAGAGGTGGAAACTCGGGTTCGAATACCGACTGGGTCAAATCTTTTCTCTTCAAAAATAAAATAATATATTTAATAATATTGAATTATATCAAGAAAAATTACATATATATATATATATATATACCGGTGACGGATTGTCAAGAGATCCAAAGTTAAATGTAATGTTCAATATGAACATTCATCCCCGGAATCACATCGCGATTTGCGAGTGCCCGGGGGTTATGGATCACTGAAGAGGGAAGATTTGCCTGGTTCGGATACGACCCCGGTGGCCTAGTTGGATAAGGCGCCACGCTAGAGAGGTGGAAACTCGGGTTCGAATCCCGACTGGGTCAAATCTTTTCTCTTCAAAAATAAAATTATATATATATATATATATATATATATATATATATATATATATATATATATATATATATATATATATATATATATATTTCAGAACAAATATTTTAACGATTGCCCAATTTTTTTTTCTTTGGATTTTTTATGTTTTCTATTTATTTTAATTTTATTTTTTTGTATATGTGTGTGTGATGAAGAATTTAAACTATAATTCGTAACTTGAAAATAAAAGAAGTATTTTCAGACTTCAAGACTTCAATGCTACAAGCTTGAGCTACATCATGAGGTCAACTTACCACAAGAAAAATGGTAACCAGCAGAGAATGAAGGTGCCCATGATGATGCCTAGAGTCCTTGCCGCCTTGTGCTCTCTCTTCATCTTGATGATGTTGCGATCCTTGGTGGGAGTGTTGTGGACTCCAACTTCGTTCAACGTCAGAGCCTTGTTGGACCCGCTGCTGCCGAGGGTATCACCGTTGCAGTCTCGGTGGCTGAGTAGCATCTGGTTGCCGATCCTAGCGTGGATTTGCTTCTCTTGCCGAGTCGCCTCCTTGAAGATGGCCAGGTAGGTGAAGACCATGATGGTGCAAGGGATCCAGAACGAGACCAGGGAAGAAACAATGGCGTAAATGTTGTTAGCCTTAAAAAAAAAAAAAAAAAAATATATATATATATATATATATATATATTTTTTGAAGAGAAAAGATTTGACCCCTTCGGGATTCGAACCCAAGTTTCCACCTCTCTAGCGTGGCGCCTTATCCAACTAGGCCACCGGGGTCGCATCCGAACCAGGCAAATCTTCTCTCTTCAGTGATCCATAACCCATATAGATCCAAGTTAAATGTAATGTTCAATATGAACATTCATCCCCGGAATCACATCGCGATTTGCGAGTGCCCGGGGGTTATGGATCACTGAAGAGAGAAGATTTGCCTGGTTCGGATGCGACCCCGGTGGCCTAGTTGGATAAGGCGCCACGCTAGAGAGGTGGAAACTTGGGTTCGAATCCCGACCGGGTCAAATCTTTTCTCTTCAAAAATAAAATAATATATTTAATAATATTGATTTATATCAAGAAAAATTACTTATATATATATATATATATATATATATATATATATATATATATATATATATGAATTAATGTTTATATGTTCTTTATGCCAAGAAAATCTTATTTTTGGTTTGTAATAAAATCTTATTCCTCGGATTGCAGTTCAGGATTTGTCTATAATATTGTATAAAAGGACAAGCCTTTTTTCGTTTGCGATCACTACTAAACCAATCTTTGACTTAGCAAACTTTAACTTCATCATCTTTATAGTTCAGGAATGGTTTATTAGCAATAATAAAATCTACTGATTTTCCATTAATTCTTCATTTAAAAGAAGCAATAATACAACCTTGGCCAAAAGTATTAGGCACCATGCAAAATTCTCTTTTTAATTGTAATAAGTAATTGTTCAATCATTATTACACCCAAAACTCGTTTTATTGACAAAAATCCTGATTCAACCATATAATTCTTAGGCCTTCAGTCCTGTCTGAGCACACAAGCAATATGTATTATTGCTTTGAGTATTCAGAAAATTATTCATGTGTCGGAGTAGTCAAATTGTTGCCTAGCTTCTTATGTTTTTAATTTCCCTTGATAGCCTATTAAACTAAATAATAGAGATTTCAGTAGTGGGGAATTTAAATTGTTAAATGCTGTCTCATTTTGAAATTCCTCCCCCCCCCCCTATCCTTTATGAGGGTTTGATGTGGGTCTCTTGTCGGGATGAAATCCGAGATAACGTATCCCTTCGGCAGTATTTAACTGTAAGTATAGCAATGGAGGTGAGGATGTTGTAGCTTATTGAGCATAACTTTTGAATATTATTCTTCCGGTGTTAACAGCACTCGGTGGATGGGAAAAACGACGAGAAATAAAAGTTAACAGCTAAGGAAGGGGGCTTTCTTTTTATTACTTCACATTTTGTGAAATATAAGTGCCAAGATTTATTTAATTATGCATTAAACCAATCCTGTCGCTTCACTAATAAAGTGACAAGCCAGGACCAAAGTGATCTCTGCGATGTTCATTGTTGCTAAAACTCAAAAGATGCTGATTGAGAGCGCTAAAAAGATAAAAGATCCTGAGTACAGTCACTCGGAGTGAGTTAAAAGTTGGCCATTGCCAGAAATCCATCTTAAATGCATATTTACAAAAGATTTGAGGGCCAATATCGGTTTAATCTGTGAGGTGGGATATCAGGAGATGTGGAACTAATGATCGAGCCAAACGTTTTGAAGACATTTTAAATATAAAAGTTATTTTAATAATTTAAATAAGTATAACAGGTAAATTGAAATTTTTATACACGATTTCGTTAAAGACATAATTTGGAATTTTCACAATAGTTCGGAATATAGAAAAATTCGGATTACGAGGATTCAATGCAATTAATATTCGACTATATTACTTTCCTCTACAAAAGAGATGAAAATTTAATATTTGAAACCAGCTTTGTCATTAAATCAATACTATAGAAATGACAAACGATTCATCTATATAAGAAATTTCGAATTAGCTGATGAAGATAAGAGATACTCGCCTACCCTGTAATAAGAAAAACACATGGTTAATATGTAACACATTTTCTATTTCCTCTTCACATAATTCTAAATTTTTACTTGATTGTCCGGGTTTTTTTTTCCTCTTCGTCTAATTTTGCAAAATTCGAGGAATATATTCTATAAGTTTCTACCTAATCAAAACATTCCAAATGATTAATACATCGCTAACTAAGATAAACATAACTAAAAATGTAAAAGAATCCTACTTACATTATATCGAATCCAGCAGTTTGCTGAGAAAGGGACGAGAAAAAAACTTTATTTATTAATCAGGAAGCTATCCCTATCACCACATTGAAAAATTACTGGCGTCAAATAGTGGAATATCTCGAGGAATAGGTAAAGCCAATTTTCCGGAAAGCTCACCGGAAGCGAGAGAGAGAGAGAGAAACCAGTCGAGTGTTGTACAAAAAACAACAGCGCGATCAGTGGAAGGTAAATAATGAGACATATTTTGGAGGGATGCTTGCTATGCAAAACCTATTCTCAGAAAACTCTAATAATGCTTCGTGATGACTGAACCAACATAGGTAAAATTAAAATTAAAATCTAAAACAATATAATCTCAAAAAAAAAAAAAAAAAAAAATAAAACAAAATAAACCAATAAATTAAGGTTAAGGTAAAGGCATGGCATGAACAGGACAGTGATGAACATTGATGTTTAGTGTCCAAAAACAATCAAGCTA
Source organism: Euschistus heros (assembly GCA_003667255.2). Taxonomy (NCBI): domain Eukaryota; kingdom Metazoa; phylum Arthropoda; class Insecta; order Hemiptera; family Pentatomidae; genus Euschistus; species Euschistus heros. Next base: position 182,442 of record RCWM02000302.1, on the reverse strand, counting down.
CCTATTAGGGAAAAGCTGTCTCGAGGTAGAATGTTTGACAGTAATGACATTATTGGTTTCCCTTTATAATTGGATGTTAATTAGTATAACTAATGGTGTATTCGAAACTTGATAATGTAATAGCAGTAAAAAATAACGTATTATATCTAATTTATTTATACAAATAACTGAATGGAAGCACCTACATGTCACAATCATATTGGAAAGAGGTTCCGAGAATTAAAAAGTTATTTAAAATTGTGCTGTATTTAACTTATACCAAATAAATAAATAATAATTTATTATTTATTTATTTATTCGGTGCGACAGTCCTTAAAGTAGGGCCAGGACCTCCTCAATAAGTCTCCTCCAACCTTCTCGATTCGCGCCTTTGCGGCGCCATCCTCTAACATCTGGCGGACGGAGGTCTTGCTCCACGTCATCTAGCTATCTCAATCGTGGCCGCCCTCGAGTTCTAAAACCTTATGGCTTTTCTCTAAGCAATTTTTTATGAAATCTATCTGCAAGCATCCTTTCCACGTGTCCCAGCCACCTTAATCTCGCTTTCTTTATTTGGGTGATTATATCTGGCTCACCAAACAATTCCACTAATTCTTCCATTCGCCAGTTGGACATTTTGGGTAATAAATAAATAATAATTATAATTATTATTATATATTAAAAATTAAGAGCATTAGCTTTAATATTACAGATAGCTGGGATTTTGAAAGAATAACCAATTAGAATATAGCTTGAGCTGACCTACTTTGTTCTTTGTACGTAAGCTAGTTGGCAAGGCACACCAATAAAACCCTCGAAGAAGTTTAGCAGACAAAGCATTCAAAATTTAAGAGAAAAAAATCGAAGATTACATACATGGGGCAGATCCCTATTTAAGACCATAAAAATATATAGATGGATCCATAATAACTTAAAAAAGTAACAAAAAATGTCAATAGCCTAAATAAGCGTATAATGTAAATTATATGTGGCCCCAGGATTTCATCGAGGGTAATAAAATCCATAGATACATGTTATTAAAACCGTACTTTCATTAAATAAACAACAGCTAATAATCACTATTAATCAACAATACTATAAATACCACTACCATAAATAGAACTGGTTCACACGATATATAAAAATCAAATTGATCAGACATCAACAGCAGGACTATTGTTTCAGTAGGGACAAGATTTATTATTGCTAAAGGTAAAAGAATTTAATAAAACCCCATGACATGTTGCAACATAGTACAAGACTGGCTTCAGTTTTGATTAATCATAAAACAAAATTGGACTATTAAGATATTTAAAAGAAAAATCAACATTTTTTTACTCCACTCCTAGCATTTTTATACTGGTTTTCACTATCAGCAGGTTGAAAACTTGGGTTCTATGTTCAACAATGCTGCTAATAAACCGCGTTATTTAAACGTGAATTTTTTAGATTCCAGATAATTCAGTGTAAGGAATTATTTGTATGTATGTCCAACGCAAGTTATATTTTTTAAAAACCTATGTATTGGGCGGCGTCATCAGATAGTTGTAATGTCTTTCTGAATTATATATATTTAAAAAAAATAATAAATTATATTAATTCAACTTATGAAAATGCAAATTCGGTGACATTAAAGACAAGAGACATCCCCTGAAGGAAGGAGATAGCGGTGATAAGCAGTTGCGGGAAGCGACCTTAATCCTCGCGTTGAAGTTGCTGTAATTGAATAGCCAACTTTTGTTTAACTGCTTCTTTGAAAGTGCTATTCCCCCATTGGCTTCTGTAACGGCCATTTTCCACTGGAACAAACGCTGCTGTAGCAGTTGGTGAAACAAAATCGTTTCCAACTGTATAGTTGTAGTACGTAATAGCTGCTAAAATAATAAAATCTATTGCATTGGTAATTTTGAAGTGATTTATACGAATTTATTGTGATAAAGATTATAGTTTAAAAAACTAGAAAAACAAACCTAACTAAAAATCTAAGTGTGCTAAACAGTTTTCAAGAGTCAGACCTATTAATTTTTAGAGTTCAAGGTTCGAAGCTAATTTTCCTGTACTGTTCGTGATTTGTTTAAAATTTCAACACAGTTTATCCAAAATTAACCAACAATTTTTTTTTTTTTTTTTTTAACCAATTTCACCTATTTTTGTTTATTTCAGAGTAGTTATGGGATGCTACGGGGAGTCAAATTTTTATAATTAGGATAGGGATCTTTAACTTTAAAACCCCCATTTTACGTCCCTCCCATCTTTTACAAGGATTTTTTACTCTCCCTTTAAAAAAACCTAAGGGTCATGTAATGGTCTGCAACAGTTAGTATATTACATTTTTTGATTTGATTAGTCATTTCTGTGTTATGGGCTCTTAAACATGAACAAAACTAACGTTTTATAAAAGTGTGAAAAATTCGTTGATGTTTGACAATCGATTGTGGTTAAACGCCTAAATCAAATTCAGCTTAAGGGATGTGTTTAGAAGCACAATTCAATAAACTTTAGTTTTGTATATATAACATTTTTAGATTTGAAAGAATTTCAATTTGTTTTTTTCAAAAATCCGAAAACAGTTCACAAAGTTTGAGTTTTTTTGCCCCCCAAACATTTTCCCCTAATCAAATTTAGTTTCATTTTTTACATTTTATTCTCAGGACCAATTTGGTCCATATAAAACCTACTACTCCACCTTTTGCTAGGCAGAGACCCATGTTGGGGGGTATTTTAATTAGACTAAGTGAAAACATTAGAACAAAGTTGTGCTATTATTGTATTGTCATTGGTCTTTGAAACATGTGTAAATTTTAAAATTAATCAAATTGCTGTAAATCACTAAAAATAACGATGAGATTCCGTTACTTACATGTGAAGTTAATAAAAGCGTATTAAAAAAAAATGTTCAAATTGTCATTACATAGATATATTTATCCGTATTATTAAAAATAGGTTTGAACTTTGTATGCAAATGCACATTTTTGAGCCTCATTTTCTCCTATGGCATGAGTAAAGTTACTTTAATAAACGAAACAGCCTGTTATAAATTGTTTGATAAATTTCTGAGTTAATATTTTTTTTAATTAAAAAAAAAAATTATAAGAAGTAACTCCTTCGTCAACACATAAAATTAAACTATATAAGTTGTGTAATATTTATACAGCTGAACTTAATGCAATAGCCTAATTAATTACACCAAAAAAAAAAAGCAGTTTTAGTTATTGACCTGGTGTGTTAACACTACAAAAAAGAATAGTATTATGATGGGAAATGCCCCGAAACATGTAGCACATTGTTTAGTGATAATAAATAATTTTTTGAGGAGTTATTCTAAAAAAAGTGTGAATAAAAATAAATTTAAAATAAGGATATTTTACTGATCAATTTCACTTAACTTTTTTAAATTCAAAAGAAATGGAGAATTTTTAGCCGTACAAAGGAAAGGTGTGATTTATGACATGAAGAAAACAGCAGAGCTTTTCGAACAGTTATTCTCCTGATGCCCACAGCCCTGCACAAATTTTTGATTCATTGTGCAGACATTATTTTTAGTTTTCTCTTTCCTATTGCTCAGTGAACAAGTACGAAACGGGCACCAAAGATTTCAAGGTACACATGTGAAAAATTCAATTTAAATAAACACCAACGAGGATATGTTAAATAAGTTGCTGATTTCTTTGGATCTGGTAATTTCATCCACGCGAAAACTACCGAAGAAAAAGATACTAAATCTCCCAACTGTTTTTAATATGCTAGAAACCCCCAAGATGGGAGAAGGAACTATATGTGACCTGAATTCTAATTATGAAGACAGTGAAGACACTGTAGCTCCACCTACGATTAGTTCTATACAAATGTTTAGAATTTGCGTGTATATTATGTTTGTTACTACAAAAATAAAATTATAAATGTAAACCGTATTTATGATCGATTATTTCGATTTTTTTCATTCTTTCCACTTTTAAGATGGTACCCCCATCTAGAAATCAAATCAAATTTGCGTGCCACGCAATTTACGTTTCAATTGATTATGACTCGTTTTCCACTCATTCAGTGTAGAAACATTACTACGAGAGTGAATACCGGCCATGGGCCCCACTGAGCGGTGGTGTAGGAATCACTAGTGTTGCCAATATTTGATGAATAAATTTCAGTTTCAAAATCTTTTCGCCTTAATTTGATTTCAGTATTTTTTTCAAAAGTCAACGGAGTTATATTTTTTCCCGAGAAAATCTTAAATTTATTTTTTAAACTAGTCATGTTCACATTTTCTAAACGTTAATTGTACGGCAACAGTGCCTTCCAACCTAAGGAAAGGGTGAGAAATTGAAGTTGAAGTAATTTATCTACCAACGAGGAAGGTAAAAACTTTGGATGGGGACATCGGCCGTTTAAAATTTTAAGCAAATAAGGCCAACAAAATATCATTAGTTATGGTGTTTATTTTGTTTTTTTTAATCCCGCCAGTAACCCCCTTACTATTACCCGCTACGGGGATGCTAGGCTTTCCAGGCCCATTGAGATTAATATTCAAAAAAAAATTAATTTTATATATTTCAAGCGCTTTTCACATTGATTAAGCTTATTACAGCTTTGTTATTACTATTACTATTATTAATACTACTATACAAGGAACATTAACAAAATAATTTCAGAAGTTACCATTTGATATTTAAAATTTATCTCAATTTAGTCGAAAAATAACAAAATTTTATTTTTATGTACAACGTGGACACATTTTTTTTTTTTTTTTTTTTTTTTTTTTTTTTTTTTTTTTTTTTTTTTTTTTTTTTTTTTTTTTTTTTTTTTTTTTTTTTTTTTTGTAATGCTCTCCACAAATAGGTTTCCCGAAACCGTCACACACTATTTTGGGTTTCTTTTATACCAGTATTTTTTTCTTTTATAGCAGGATTTTCTTTTAATGCTTCAGTAAGCTGTAGGGTTACAAAATGAGCAGTAAGATATTCTCTTACTTTTAGCAACCTGCTTACTTGTTGTTGCCATTTCCTCTATTTTTAGACATTTATGAATATTGCTCTTCAGTGCTTTTGAAAGCGGCATTTGGAGTCGTTTGTGCATACACACTTCTAATTCACAGTAGCTCACTAGCAGCCGTTGAGTACGTACGGATCTCTCCTTATTATACTGTGCCTGGTTTTTGTTATTTTTTATTGTTATATTATTTAGTTTTTGTTCCATTTATTTCAATCGTAGTAAGATATAGATGTTTAGTGTGCTTGTTTGGTGAAAGAAGAGAATTTTTAGAGAAATTATTCAAGTATTTTCTTCATATATTTATAAAAGTAAGCCTAGAGCTTGATTCTTCACGTACTGATAAGAGGAACTGCCAGTCCCCACTCTTACTACTCCCCACTTTATCACTACCTCCGCCCACTCTACATCATGACGCTGTGTCCAGTTTGTAACACCTCCGTTAGTAGAGACGTAAAAATCTCAATATTAAATCTGGAAATGTGACCCCTTATGCAACAAAAAAAAAATTACTAGTCCGTCTGGTAAAGACGAAAACTTAACAACCAAATCTGGGGATCAGTCCGAGTCCAATTTAAAAGAAATTTTGGTTCAGATTGGTAATTTGGCCAGTGAGTTCAAAGAAATGAAGGACACGCTAAACAAACAAACAGACATTTCCTTTGATAATTCCGCAAAATTAAAAAAAATTAGAAGACCATGCAAAGAGGCAAGAAACATTGATAGAAGAATTATTAGCAGAGAACAAATCTTTGAAAACTAAAATTACAAAGTTGGAAACAAAAATTAACAGGATAGAACAGAAGCAGCTCTGTAACTCATTGGAAATTAGAGGTGTGCCACAGAAGTCCGGGGAAACAACAGAGGGAATTGTGTGTTCTATTGGATCGGCCTTGGGTATAAAACTCAAGGCAGATGACTTAGATTTCGTAGAGAGAAAAAGAACGAAAGGAGAAGACACTAGACCAGGTCCTATCATAGTACGTTTTGTCCGACAGACAGTAAGAAACGAAGTTATCCGGCTCCGAAAAATTAAAAGAGATTTCTCCACTAGACACTTAGGGTGGGAGAACGACGAAAAGATTTATCTAGGAGAGGAAATGACTCCAGTCAATCGCCACTTGTACTGGCTGGCGAGGCAGAGGAGGGCCGCCGGCAAGTTGAAGTTCGTTTGGTTCGCTGGAGGCAGAGTACGATGTCGCCGAGACAACGGACATCCTGTTGTCCTGGTAGACCAAGAAGAGGACCTAGATGTTTTCTCCTGAGAGAGGAAACTCTGTTAGCTTAGCATCCCCCCACTAAACAATTCATACAAGTTTTATTTAGCAATATTTATTTTATTTATGTATCTTTCATGGTTTAGTTTCATCATTTTCTACTATTATCTTCGTTGCAAGAATATTCATATTCATTATAGAACTCTTACTGTTTCTGTTCCAGATATCATTTCTTCACATGATAATTTCTATTATATTTGTTATATTTCACATATTCCTCATTTTCGTCACCATTGTATTTATATTAATTTACTGTATTATAGCCATTATAGTAATTCTCTATATTACTATCAAGTCTCGTATTTAATTATTATAGCTTTTTGTGAAGCTAATCTTATAATCACCCCCACCGCTAATTCTTCATCAATTCTATCCTCTCTTAACCTGTACCATGAGTAATATACTCACTGCTTGCCATGTTAATGCTCAATCTATCCCAGCCCACTATGATGAATTCCTATTCCACTTCCAGCAGAACTTTCACCATGTAATAGCAGTTTCCGAAACATGGCTAAAACCTTTTATTCCTTCCTCTTCTGTTTCAATACCTCACTACAACCTCCTCCGTCATGATTGAGTCAACAGAGTTGGCGGTGGTGTCGCCCTTTACATCCATGAAACACTCCGATCTCGTATCCTCCATTCCTCAATCAATTCAGATTCTCCTCACATAGAATACCTTTTTAGTGAAATTACCATCAAATCCCGAACTATCCTTTACGCAGTAATATACCGACCCCCACATGTACCCTTTGATCCCAGCTTTGAATCCTTCCTCTTCTCAATAATTCCTTGTTATAATCACATTATTATCGCCGGAGATTTCAATTCCAATTTTTTAACTGACAACCCCGATAAACGCTTCCTGAGTAACCTCTTTCAATCCCTTGGTCTCTTCATTGTTCCTTACTCTGCTACCCATCACCTTTCCCAATCGGATACTTGGCTTGATTTACATGTAATTGACTCTCCCTCAAATTTGGTATCCTACTCCCAACATCCCATACCCTCTCTGTCTGCACATGATTTAATATCGATTTTTTATGACTTTCCTGTTCCTTCCTTCACTCCTCGAATTATTACATACCGTAATATTGACTCTTTAACTTTCCCAATGGTTCAAGCCGACCTAGAATCCATAGATTGGAACCCCTTTTACTCCACACCATCCTTAGATTCTAAGATCGAATTGGGACATTTTTATTCCACTTGAAAAAAATTGAATCGATAACCAATGAAAGCCTTTATGCTCGCTATAATTAGCACATTATAAAATATTGAAACAGGACAGCGCTTTTCTCCCGCAGTTCATATACGGGCATATCTGGTCGAATGTGTCAACAGCGGTTTGTTCGGTTATAGACGAAGGAGTAACGGCGCATGAGCATGCAAAATTTTCGGACGCGGTTTTTCTTCTGAAAGCCATACCTTAAGCTCAAAATTACTGAAAACCGGTAGTTGCCAATCGGGGTCGCGGTGCAGAACATATATAACAAAAAAAAGAAGTGAAAATATTGAATTAAAAAAAATAAATAAATAAATGAACCTACATGATGTCGTTTCCTGAGTATTTTTGGTCAATGTGAATGGTGCCATCGTCATATCTATTCTACCCACCCTTGTCCAATAAACTGAATACGTAAAAAAAAACAGTCGCATAAACGTAAAAAAAAAAAATGACCAAGCCAATATAGCTCCTAAACGGTAGATTCTAGCGACAAATGTTACGTAACAAAAAATATTCTCTATTAAAATTCTGATCAGGAAACTACAGGCAAATTTTCGATCCGGGCAACACCAACATAGCTTGAACGTGTCAAAAAGCTCCTACACCTAAAAATAGGGATTTTAAACGTGACTTATTTCGTTTAAACCAATATAGTTCCTAAAGTGTAGGTCCTAGCGACAAATCTTATATAACAACAAATATTCTCCCTTAATTTTTTAATCAGGAAACTACTCTAGGGGAAGTTACCTTTCAATAAAGAGTTTTGCGTTGTTTACGGGCCAGAACAATGCTAGCATAAGTCAACAAGGAATAAATCCAAGAACCCGGCTCTGGAAATTAAAGGGGCCGCCAGGAGGGAAAATATTTTTGTTCCTAGGCCACTCAGACCAATCGTGTTACTGTGAGGGTTAATTAGGAAACAAAACAAAGCATTTTTGAATAGGTGTGGAAAAAGAAAAAAAAGTAAACCCACAGTTGTACTAGTACGAATGAAAGACCTAAAACTTTGTTATCTTCTGAGAATCACCCATATGACTACTTCAGACTTTGATTATGTTAATTATTCACATATTTATAAATGTTTTACTATCAAAAATTAATCATATTTACTAACAAGTAATACATATTTGCATCTTTTAAGGATTTTTTTACAATAATAAGAATACCAGAAGGGGCGAGTGGACGTAGAGGCAGCACTCTCTCAAACCCCTCCCCCCTCCTCTCCCCTCCCAATAAGCCTATATGTTGAGCACATCCTCTTAGGAGCCGCTTGAGGGGAATCCGCTTTGGCTGTCCCTAAGTCGAAGAATGTATTACATCGGCCGGGCCCTCGGTGACGTCTCTGCATTTGCACTACCTTAAATATATAGCCTAGTCAATAAACACATTGTAGAATGCATGAAATATGCGATTATTTTTTACGTCAGGACTTCTTCAAGAGTAACTAGAAGATAAACATACTAAAATTCCCCGCCAATGGAGGGTGAGCTATCAGTGAGGGAAGGGGGAGAAGGTCCCATTTTTGGGTTTATCGATTATATCTCGAATATAATAGACTCTAGAAAAATATATTTTAAATAAAAATTAAAGCTCATTCAATTTTCTATAAAACTGTGTATATTCATATATGTCGAACTTTCAACGGTTTTCGAGAAATACGTTCTTACTAATGGATAATTAAAAAAAAAAAAAAAAAAAAAAAAAAAAAAAAAAAAGAAAAAAAAAAAAGGTTAACCTTATTTTTTGTCAAATATTTGCTTCAATTGCCAAAAACTTGAAAAGTACTAAATTAGGTTACTAAATTAAAGTAAATTTTATGCTCTACAACTTTGATTCTGACATTTTTTCTGAGAAATGATCGTGGAAGTCACTAGAAGAAAATATTGGACAGAAAGTGAGGAAAAAATTATTTTTCTATGAGAAGTTATCAATATTCAATTACGTATATCTCGAAAACCGTTAGAAATTCGACAAATGTGTATATAAACAATTTTATGGAAAATTAAGTTAGCCTTATTTTTTAAATAAAACAAATTTTTCTAGAGTCTATCGTTATCGAGATATAATCGAAAAACCAAAAGATAGGAATTTCTTACCCCCTCCCCCCACTGTAGCTCACCACCCAAGGGCGGGGAGTTTTAGTATGTCTATCTTCTAACTACTCCTAATGAAGCCCGGAGGTAAAAAAAAAATACGCATATTTTATGCACTCCACACCTCTTATTTTAGTGCAATGGGCAATAAATATTAAGAATAACGCTAAAACACTCCTCACCACATGATGTGAACTACACGCTGACTTGTGTTTTCAGTAAATAATGATCCCCTCATTGCTTCCGAAAAACCTCCAGTCCCATATCACAAACCTTCTAGATTTTAGTCGACATTGGAGATTTAAAATAAATTCAAACAAATCCTATCAAATAACCTCTCTTCGTCCATAACCTACTACTTACTACGTTTAGTACTTAGGACTAAGTCTAGAATTAAGTTTCGAATCATATTTTTAATTTTAAATGTAATAACCTTCATAGATGAAATTACAGTAATAATGATTTATAACTCTTTAATGATACTCCATTATTTTCTGTTGAACAAATCTTTTATTTGGGATTCCATTTGAACAAACGCCTTACTTTGAATTCACATACAAGACTGATGACAAGAAACTGCTCGTCGTTTTGGTTTCCAACTTTCAAGGAAAACTTCAGGTTGATTAAAAAAGACTAATTTACATGATAGTAATTAGACTCATTTGGACATCCAGAATCGAGCTTTGGGTGCCACTGAACCATCAAATTCATCTCGTATCCAATCCTTACAATCCAAAGTTCTTCGAAAAATTCATAATGCTCCTTACTTCTTCACAAATAAACTTTTATAAAGATCTTAATGTTCCATATGTTGCTTATCAAGCCCATTTCATTTTGAATATGTTAAGATAGGTTAATAAAAGACGAGTTGTTCCCCTAGACAAATAAAAACACACTTTGTAAATATTAGTTAGATCTACTGATAATTTCTTAAGAATTCTGACAACAAGTAATTGATATCCAGTAATTCATACCGTTCAATTCATTTCCAGTACCGTCTCTTCTAAATTTCAAAATTTTAAATTATACAAGCAAGGATAGTGCCTTATTAATTTTGGTATTAATAACTGTTTCTTGGTTTATTCTTTTACAAACTCTTTTATATAACTATAGTGTCGAACAAGAAAGGACAAAGTATTAGACAGGGACCCCAGGGTCCGCTTGAAGAATATAAAATGCCTCGCTACTCAGATTTTTAAAACTTTATCAAGCGCTGATTCAACATTCAGCTGACACTTGTTGGACAATTTTAATCGGGTTTGCATCTCGTTGACTCCATCAGGCTCGGCTAGGACACAATAAGATCGTTAGTGTCCACTAATGAACTGGCTGAAGGGGAAGAGCAGAACACTAGGAGAGAAATTGTTACGGTTGAATGGAAAACTCCTGTAATTCGTCAACTGTAGGCAACAATGTGCTCTTAATTGTTGTTTTGAATTAGCATTTACGCTTTGTGGGTTACATTGAATCTTAACTACCTATTGTATAGCAGATAGTTACATTGTATTTTTTTTTCTTCAGTAAGATGTGTAGTATTGCTTAAAAAAATATCTGTTTCTACCGTAATTCCCCAAAATCTCATGTATTCAATCTTGCTTGTCCACATTGAAAAATTACAGTACATCAAAAAATTTGATATAGGTCCCAAGTCACGTGAGTATTGTAGGAAAACTGCTCTTACATTGCCAAAGTAAGGTGATTCTAACTCTATCAGCTAATGAAAATATCTGGAAAAAGAAATTAAAGATGGATGGCAGTCCGTGTGATATGAAAATCCACCGAAAAAAAAAATGATATTTTAACTTTTTTAAGTATTTACTTTTGATATAATTCCATCGAGTTATCTATTGAGGGTATTCGATTTCTTCCTACTAGCAATACAAAAACATTAATAAATAATTTATGTTTTAACGCATACATGGTCTTAAAACAATTTTAAAAGTACCGTTGAGACTTCGGCTTCATGAGCGATCGACTCACTCCTACATGTTCTCAAAACAAGCTCCATAAAAATGCCAATATTGCAGGAATATCATTGAAAATAAGCCATATTTTGGAGGATTTAACAAATTAATAGTTTTGGGTTAAATCCTCATCTCTCAGCAGCCCTCGGAGACAATAGTGCAGCTATGCAAAATGTTTAAAGAATTATGAAATCAAACCAGTTCATTTCGGAAAGATGATATGAAATATCGATAAGTATGCGAACAAACTTTTCAATAAAAATAGAAATTTAAATAAATGAATAAAAATATTTAAAAATGAACAATTGAAGAGTTATCTTGTCCTAGCTGGACACACTACTACACTTTGCTTTCGTTAGTAGACATCTATCAAGGATTTAGATTATTTAGTTGTTTTGGATTCAATAGTAGTGGGAGGTCTAGTGTCGGCTTTTTTCTCTTCCTTAAAACTTTTCTGAAGTGGACATGTTCAGTTTTGAAAGATTGTTGTTGATAATCACAGCAGTTTAACACATAAAAGCAGAAACAAACTATATCAGGTGCACTGATATTGTAATTTGTAAAGTCCCATTTTAAAGTTTTATTTAGTAGGAACAAAAAACCGACCAGTCATATGGAAAACCTAAAGGACTGCCTATATGGCTGACTAATAAATGTAGGGATCAGAATGCATTTACCTTGCTATATAATTCCCTCTTTCGTCTCATTACACTGTCTGTTCTAGGTCCTGATATATTTTATCCTTCCTAAAGATAAAAGAATAAAGAATGGAATGATGTCCAATCCATTTTTCCTCTTTAGGTATGTATCATATTTTATTTCATGTCTTACATTTAAAAAAAAATCAGTATACATAATCAAGCAAAGTGCTAATGTTTTGAATTTTGACATGAATGATTCTTTTGGATAGGGTTCTATAGTTTTCTTGTGGAACGTTTATTTATCCTAAAAATGTGTTAAGATTTTTCACACTCAAAAATATAACAGCTTCACACGCTCTAGCTCTGTTGGTGTTGCTCGGATCAAAAATTTGACATTTACTGATTAGAAATTTATTGGAAAATATTTTTGTAATACAACATTTGTCGCTAGGACCTATCGTTGAGGTTACTTTTTGTGAATGAAAAAAAAGTCAATTTTTGCCTACCTTTCAGAAATTTTTTTCGCCCTCAAAAATGTAATAAATTGAATGCTCTAGTTCTGCTGGTGTTGCTCAAATTAATAATTTTCCGGCAGTAACCGAATCAGACATTTAATGAAAAATATTTTTCGGTATATATTTTTTTTTTTTTTGTGTATTATAGTTTGATATGTTTCCTTGTTTTTTCCCAGTCAGAGAGAAATTGATTTTTTGACAGTATTTTAAATGTTGATGAGTGCTTAACATTCTAAACTATTCTTCGAATATGAAAATTCCAATATTAATTGCAAGTAATTCAACAATCTTAATAATCTTTAAAAATTCAAAAGATGGTGGAATGAGAGGGTAACATGCGAGTAGGAGAAATATAATTCATTTACATTTTATAAGTTAAGATATATTTGAGGGTCGATAATTTTTTTTATTCGATGTCTAATGTCGCATCCATTACTTAATGCAAAGAAAAGAATGGGAACTGATTTGATTATTTTTTTTTAGATCCACATTTCGATACAGTATAAGCAAATATATAAAGGATATAAAATACCTTTGTTAAATATGTATTTATTTAGAAATATTTTAAACAAAAAGTAACACTAATTGAAATCACTAAGCTGTCACAGAACTCCTGCCTGAGTTAGGAGTTAAAACGAACTGAAGTAAAGCAGGTTAGACAGGAAAAGTTTTAAAGTTTAATGTTTCCAGGGACTGGGGAGGGGGAAAAAACCGTGAACTAGGAAACAACTTTGCGAGTGTTATCTAATTTATGGGGCTCACCCGTTTAACTTGTCTCTACGTGAGTGGCCTACAGAGATCGCCAGTGTTACACCGTGTGCTCCTCCAAGAAGTAGCGAATCAATATTGCACATCGTAGGGAGCCATCGAATTGTATAGAAAAGTCCTCAAATATATGTCTTTACTATTTTAGGTTGTATTTTTTTTTTTATTATCTATATTAAAAATTAAAAAAATGAAATACATAGTTACTTGACCATAATCAGAACTAGCGATGTGGCGATTCTTGATTCCAGTAAAAGAATCGGTATCACAGATTTAAATTCGATCCCCAAGAATCAAGCTATACCGCTTATAAAGGCGATAACTTGTGATACCTTATTTTGCTTTTTAATCATACATCAATTTACTACCCTAATAATGAGTGAAATCTTTTTCAATTATTACATTGAAAATGCTGGTAATGTATTTTAAAGCAGAGTTCCTTCTAAACCACGCATTGTTACTGCAAGCCAGAGCGTAGCTATTGGAGTGTAAAGAAATAGTTAGGTTAGCGGTTGAATGGTTAGCGCCATTCCGCAATGGCGCTAACCACATACCTCTCGATTTTCAAATTTCACTGAGATCCAATGTCGGTGAGATTTCCAATTCCGTTATGTGCATTATTTTCAATTTACGTTCTATTGCAGGTATCATTCTAAAATAAAATTCCGCGTCTAATGTAATAACCGGAATACGCTAATTCCGCTTGGATTAGGTTTTGACTAAACATTTTTGTAATTTTAGCTCAAAAATAATTACACATACGTATAAAGAACATTCCGTATTTATTGCCATAGAAGGTGCTAAAATGCACATAGCGGAATTAGCAATCTTACTAGAATAGCGGTAAATTTTCAAACATCACGGTTATCCATGTATTATCATTTTTTTTAAAATAACAAATGAATTGAAAATCAATAAATTTTATTATTGCTAAACCTTCTAAAAGCTATAAAGATGTTGTGGTTAAAAGTTGGTACAGAATGGTTCAGTAGTGTAGAGATCACAAACGTAAAATGGCTTGTCCTTTTATATAATAGTGTAGATTGCGTACATAACGTAATCATATTGGGACCCTAAAACAACAACGCAGAAATAATAGATCGTTAGTAAACTAGTGAAGTCAAGTAAGTTAGTTACTAATTGTAAGTTAGTGAAGTAGTGTCTATCACTTTTCTTCGCATTATATTCCCAATAACCCTTCGAGACGTCTGAAAAGGAACGTTTATTAAAGTGACACCTATGGGTGGTTGCTTTACGAGTTATTGTCATGTTACTGTATTCATTTTCACACATTTACTGAATGTATACCGATGCCATCGCTCACAGATGTGTTAAGAGCAAAGAATTTTAAAGTATTCAAATTTGAAACCTGTTAGTTCGAAAACATAAATTGTTCAAACTATCTGAGTTTATATTAGCACTTCAAACAAGATTTTATCTGTTTATATATTCATGTAAATGAACATCTGAACCCATAAATCCTCTAATGATGCATTGAAAACATGTTTGTAAAAAATTGCACTTAACATCTGTGAGCTAAGGCATCAGTACATAATGATGCAGTTATAATTTTTATAAAATAAATTTATAAATTTTATAAAATAAATAAATATGAACAAAATAAATATTTGTACCACTGCTAAAACTTTAATTGTCTCATGATCTTAAAAGTACAGGTCCGAATCCAGCTTAGGAGCACTGAAATGGATTGAATAAGAAGGTTGAGTTCCCACTATAGTTAGAATTAGGGATGTGTCGGTTCCACCGATTTTTCAGTAAGGAATCGTTATCGAGAATCGATTACCCAAAGTGAATTCCTAAGAACCGGCCGATACTGCTGAAGTTGAGGATAGTTTTGTGGTAATTATAAATTATTATGCATCGTTTCTGGTCTAAAAAACAACGATTTTTTTCATTTTATATTAGAGTACTAGATCAACACTGCTTGTTACAGAATTTAAAGCAATGCTCATCAATAATAAAGGATCGCTTCAGAAAGTCCAACATCGATTGGTTAAAGAATTTGATTTGCTATTACAATACTAGAAAATAGCCGTTTTTAAAATGCTGAAGCTGAAGTGCTAAAAAAAAATCAATAACTTCTTCTTCTTTGTCTTCCTCACAGTGCCATTTCTAGCGTCGAGCTTTTTTTTTATTTTATTAACTTTTTAAGTTTCTCTGAATCTGCTGTACTCCAGACGGGTGATTGGACCAGTGCTAGAGGCCCCGTATCCTCGGGACAACTGGTGGTTAGGCTATACCCCCCAACCTTGGGTCTTCCCAGGGAAGGTAGCCCTGAGGTGAGCACTGTATATGACCTTGTGTATGAGTAACTGTAAAGTATACTGTTCTGTCGTGTAAGAAGGCCGTGTACTGAACTCAGGAGCCCGGGGAGCGTTATTCCCCACTAGTCTGGCACTTTGACTAGCCCCTGCGGATAAAAAAAATCAATAACAGCACCATTAAATCATAGATTGTTATTCTCGAGAGATTTTCGGTATCCCAGAATACAGATTATTTTTCATTGTATAAATTACGTAATCATACTTTCGATTCCTAATACATCATTGAAAAAAAACTTCATAGCAATATCAGTGCTTCCGGTGTTTAGTAAAACATTAGCGATACCCTAACGAATGAATAAAATCTAGAAACCTTGGAGTGTTTATCATCTTAAATAAGAATTTGTGAAACGAACCATTTTTGCTTAGTGTTAGCAAAGTTATAATTAACTTACATAGTTATATGTTATCAGTAATAAATGCTGTTTGCTGTTTACTAATTTATTACTAGGATCTAATGATATAATAATAAATATTACATTTTTTAATAGTTTTGCTTTAGCTTTTGTATCCCTCGTACGGATTATTATTTGTGATAGAAATTTATTTTTAAACCTAGACATCGGTATCGACAATCGAGAATCGATTTTTTAGGATCGGTAACAGTATCGATAATTGAAGAATTTTGGTACTTCATCTCTGGTTAGAACAGATGAGCTTTATTTAACCTTACCTTTTAGTTTAATTACATGGGTAGTTTGATCACCAGTAAACAAACAATAATGAAGTACTACATGTACGTATAAATACATGGGAAAAAATTTTTTAACATAAACTTACAGTCTAATATATTATCCACGTCTAATATAATTCAAGAATTATACTAAAGACGATGGAAAAAGTAGGCAGCGAAGTGGTATAAAAGCTGCTTAATGTGTAAATAAGAAGTAGGGAACGGGAGACTGGTATCTGGGCATAGCTTCCATCAAAAGTTAGATGGATGGTGGCATGAATATATACATGTTATGTAAACAGCCTCTCGTCCTCTCAGCGCAGTCGGAAAATCAATTTCGAATCGGCCCTCTTCTGTCTGAGTGCCTTTGTCTGCCTCGCTTTTAATAAGACCTGCCCTCTCCAATATCGGTTCTCATTGAATACCAAAAGAATTTTAGGGGATCGATATTTTAATTTTTTTGAATATGATTTGAATAAATTAAAAAAAAAAAAGTTAATAATTTATTATACAAAAGATCAATTATTTAATTGTACTATCAAATCTACTTTGTCATACTCTGAAATAGAGGAATTGCAATTAATTAGTCTCAGAAATGACAAGCATAATGTTGACTTTTAATTATAAAATTAAACCTTTCTCGAAGGCTTAATAATGCCAGGTTATGATATGATAGATGATAGTTGGAATGTGTATCCAAGTTCTTATCAATAATTACTCAACAGTAAATAATCATTATCTTACGAATTGTCTCCTAATGATTTCAGCCATACATTATAGTACTGGCTGCGTCGATTGCTGATATAACAAAAAACATTAAATAATAAAAATTATTTGTAATAATGGCATTACTGATCTCGGTCTTCTAAATACTGATCAGATATCGTTTATTTTTCATACATTAAAGTTCTTCTTATTTATGCAAGCGTTGTTTTATAATTTTAGGTTTGTTTGAAGTAATAATTTCACACCTTTTTATGCAAAAATTAAACATTATGACATAAGAACATTTTTTTAAAAATTAAGAAGCAGAGCACATAATATATTAGTACATTTATAAATTACCAAATAGATTCTAATCAAGAAATAGATTCTCGAGAATATTATTTCAATAATTTATCTATAATATTTATTATATAACTATATTTGTATTAAAATATGGAAATAACTGCGCATGAGAGAGAAATAAGGGGGCGTATGAAATGCAGAATGCGCAAATAAGTTTGAAATAAAAGCATTTACGGGGCTTTTGTACCTGCCTGGTGTGTTTAGTAGCAATCGTTCAAATCTTCAAGATCTCTGAACTACAGATAGAACCAGAATTGTACTGTATTTGTCGTTGACGTGAACTATTATAAAAACGATGGACATTTGGCTGAGGTTTTTTGGGTTGATAAATCTATATTTTTTTTTTCTTTACCTTACGAGGTGTCCTGTTCAAGTCCATTTTCTCTTTTGAATTATTTCAGCTATATCTGAGAATTTTGTTTTAGGCCTCATCCACTTTCTTGATTTGTTATCCCTCATCGTGATCTGTAAGGCATGATGTTCCATTCGCCTTACTATTGCTCGTAGTTTCCTCATAATTGTTTGATTTATTGGCCAAGTTTTGCAAGCATAAGTTAAAGTTGGCAGGACCGTTATTTCCTATAATATCGTCTTCAGGGGGCTTTGGATTTTAAAATCAGCTTGTTTCTAAGAAGAGCTTACCAGGCAGCAGAACATCTCTTGCTTCTTTCCATGTTTTTATCTTCAATTGATGCCAGTTGTCCAAGGTATTAAAAGCTACTCACATTTTCTATCTTTATACCATTAAATTCTAAGGCGCCTTCTGTGTTTAATACTATGTATCTACATAATTTAAATTAAGCTTTGAGCCTATGTATTTCCATTTAAGGGCCAATTCTCCTAACATTTCTTGTACCTCATGAGTATTCTTTCCTATTAAACCTGGCCGTCAGCGAACTCAAAGTGACAAGCCGCCTTGTTTGACACCCTTAGACATTTTTATTTCAGCCTTTCAAGAAGACTACACTGCAGTGTTACATTTGGAAATTCCTTTATAAATCAATTAAAGTAAATTAAAAAAAATAAAACTGATGAAAATATTAGTAAAAATACTGAATTTCAATTGATGAATTGGTGAGAGAGAGAGAGGGGTAAGAGGGGTATGAGACAATCCATTTCCTGAGACGAGGCGATCCAGGAGGAAACGGATTATCGGAAATTAGGGGCTTTGTGGTGGGGGGGGGGGTCATTATCACTCTTTCATTATAGAATGTGTTTAATTGCTATTACCGAGTCTCTCGTCATTGTGTCTTACCTCACCATCATTCAGCCATTTTCGCCTATAAGAGTGTAATCGCTTTTAATTGGATTAAAAACCATTTAATTATTTTCTTTTAAAATTTACACCATCTTATTTTCTGACCCCTCATAGGTTTGCCTGGAATCAATCAGAAAAAAGATACAATTGGGTCCATAAGTTTTATCAAGGACAGTTTGAATGTTTTTTTTGTTTGTAATATCTATAATGTAACAATATTGTAATATCTAATATTGTTAGGTATGATTTAGTTTAGTTTATGAGTCAAATAAATTTGAATAGAGAGCTAAAAATTGATCTTTTGTAAAAAAAATGGAAGCAGTTTGTTTTTGCGCTTAACGTCCTTGTGTACTCCAACTACGGTAGGAAGGACGGGTTATCCTACAGGTTACCAATCTATTCTAACCAGGGTGGGAAGGCCAAGATTCATTTCATGGGTTCGCCATATAATAATATAAATTTCCACCCGCCTAGGTAGGATTCGAATCCACGTCTCAACTCACCTGGCCATCGTTTCCCCCTAAAAGTGGAAGCTTATAGCTAACTAAACTAAATGTGAATGTAAGGATACATCCACTGTCCATAAAAAGGAAGGTTTTGTATGGCTTAAAATTTGGTTAGTTTAATTTTAAATTATTCTTTTTAATATTCCCTAAACTTCAGCAGCGTAAAAATAACGTTTTCTTATTTTTAACAATTCTTATTTAGCATTAACTGATCCCTCTAATAAATCTACTAGAAAATTCAAAATTCAAAATATACCTAATCAATTTCGTAAATTATTCATACTACATAAATAAGTCTTATAATAAGTAAAATAAATAACTGATATACGTCGTTCATCAAATTATAATATTGTATGTGTCAAGGAAATAACTAGATTTCTTCCTAAATTTTTGACGTCGGGGGCTTTAGAGCCTTAACTCAGCCTCTACTGGCTTATAGTGCATTGCAGATTAAATGTACAAGTATGAATTTATGATAATTATTTATTGCTTGAAATATTTGTTTTCATTACATTTTAAAATTACATAGTTTTTTTTTTACTGACATAAGATATATAAGAGCCATACTAAAAACACTTCATAAAAGAAATTGTTTTCAGGATGGGTTTTCAAATTAATAAAGTATTTGAAATAGGACATAGTTGACTGTTGACTTTAAATGGTAGAGGAATTGAAGGTGTGTAGTCAGTAGAAAAAAACACAGTTTAGGTATTGTAAAAAAAGTGTTGAATTGAGTGCTGAAGTTTCGACCTGCTTTGTAAGGCTTCTTTAGGGTAATTTAACGAATTACCACATCAATTTTATGTCGCTAGAAAGTCTAAATATCGGAAGATGCCTTGAAGAAGTCTAAACGCAGGCACACTAATAAAGATATTTTTTACAATAACATAAGTGTGTTTTTTTTAACATGGTAAAATTTTTTACGACTTGATATCAAGAGTATAACTCTCCGTCCGTTAACTCTTGTAACAATTACCTTATTAATTAATAAAACAAGTAATATTATTAATTAATATTATTATTTCTAATATTAGAGCCTAATGCTTATTAATATTAATATTGTTAATAATAATTATTTATTATTATTATTGATTATAACCTAAATAAACCTATATTTGCTAAAACCGAAAAATGATTGCACATACTAATGTAAATATATATATATCTATTTGAAAAATATGTACTATGTACTCTTTCTGTGACCCTTGATATGAACTGAGATAATCCGGGGATCCATTTTTTACAACTTCTAAAAATAAATTATTTTAAAATTTATAATTGATGTAACTTATATATTTTACTGTAACTGACAAGCTTATTACTTATATCGTAATGAAGATAATATAGCTGGGTAGTTATTAAATTTGTTGAAAACCAGAAGAAAAGAAGCTTTATACAAAATTAATTTCTGTAAGGGCTTGCCATGATGGTAGTATGCCTCCTCTCTAGGGTACCAACCTTTAGGGAATAGAGTTCTCAACTGATATCACCCCTTGGAGCTATTTCCTCTGTCATCAAGTCAATAAATACCCTACTCCCTTTACAATTATAACTTTTAGTTCCTTTTTTTATTTAAATAAATTAAAATATAGTCATTTATTAGGTTATAGGAATATATCATTATATTATTAAAATAAACGTTTTAAATTATATACAGTCTTAAATTGATATATTTTATTATGACTGGTTCAAGGATAATAGGTAATAGGAATGATAATGAACCCTTTTGTGCAATATTAACAAAAAAAAAAAAAGAAATAAATAAAAGTTATGAATGCTTATTAAAATAGAACTATATTGTATGGGCCATTTTTTTTTTTTTTTTTTTTTTTTTTTTTTTTTTTTTTTTTTTTTTTTTTTTTTTTTTTTTTTTTTTTTTTTTTTTTTTTTTTTCCTGGAATCTCGAGATTGTAATTCTTTTTGAAAAAAGTTATATAAAAAAAATTTACCCTCAGTTTGGCGAGAAGGTTCTACAGTGTTGCCATCATGAAATATAATGGAACGAATCTTGGTTATGCTTTGGTGGGCTTTTTTCAAAAAATATGAGGGAAATAGGTTGATCCTATGGGACACATACATTAGAATTCGTTGTCATTATTGCAAGAAATTAATCTCTTTATCTAATCTTAAATTAAATATATCAAAACTTATCAGAGGTACTGGAAAAAAAAGCAAGTTATTAATTGCAGAAATAAAGAACTTATTCGCCTTTAACGTTATCAACTCATGTTATGGGACACGTGAGGGAAATAGATTTTGACGTTTAGAATTCAAATGTAACCATGAAAACGAATCAATAGCCACGGAAAAACTTCTTTAAGTTAAAGATGAAAGTACCTTGCAGCTACTTGTTATATATGTATTCCAAGATATTTCGTATTAAAACATTCAGAAACTCAGCCCAGGTACTTTGAACAAATATTAAGAAAGAACTATAATGGTTATTATGTTGTTAGATGGAATATATGAGGAATATTCCTCAAACTACTTATATTTTTAAATAATAAATAGAAAACTATATTTAAGATAAATAAAAAAAAAAAAAAATGTTATCACCTGTAATAATAAACTTTTCAATTTTAAAAATAATATTAAAAAATCATTTTCTCCCTGATTGGAACAAAACAATAAATCATGGATGTATCTATCAATGATTTACTGATATTCCCAATTTCCATTTTTAATTACATGATTATTTAAATTGAATTAACAATAATCGATTATTAAAATAACAAAGTTGAGCAAATATTGGGGTTTCAAACTAATATAACTCCTAAACATTAGGTCCTAGCACTAAATGTTATAAAACAAAATTTAATCTTCATTAAATTTCTGTTAGGGAAACCGTAGGTAAAGTTCAAACCATCAGACTTTAATAAATAGATTATATATATATATATATATATATATATATATATATATATATATATATATATATATTTTTTTTTTTTTTTTAAATGTAAGACATGGAATCAAACATAATACTCACCTATGAAAGGGCTTCAAAAACATTTGAGGACCTGGAGTATACTGAGTGTAAAGAGGCAAAAGGGAAAGATATGTAGTTAGATAAATGCTTTTTGACCTCTAGATTTATTAGTCATGTAAATGTGCAGTTGAACAGAAAAAACAGAAGTGGATCATTTGTTGAATGTAATGGATTATGTTGTGTAAGAATCATGAGATAGAGGTTGTAAAAATGTTACACTTCGAAGTGTAAAAAAAAACGTTACACCAAAATCGTGAAGACCGTAAAAGACATATCTAAGATAAAATTAATGTAAAAATACATAATTACGAAAATTTGCTGTTATTTATTTTATTTATTTATTTTTTTACAATATTTTCAAACAATCCCTAACATAAAATAATGTATGTGGTTTAGCTGTCATATTTCATTTAGGTTTTTATAACTTCTAATTCATTTTATATTTCGTTACTGTTTATACTTTAAACAAATTAAACAACCTTCTTTGTTATTTATATTGTACAAACCTACGAGTACTCTAAACATTTATTTTAATGCCGGAGGTAAAGTTCTTACTTCAATGATTCAATAATATTGCCAATGATAATGGAAGTACACTCTTTCTCAAGATTTTGTTTTATGCATAAAAATATTCTAACCAAAATGAGCGCTACCTTCCCAGTTCGCGACAGCGAACATTGAATCGTTTGGTATTTAACGGAATCCTCCCATTTACGCTCCAGTACATCTGATAAATACTCCGCTTCAGCTTTGATTTTATAACGAATTTCAGCGTTAGGTTTCAATACCTTCTAACGCTTCACTGAAGTCTCCTTCACTCATTCGTATTTTTTTTTCTTCTATTACAAGAGTCTTTTACTAGTGGAGCGAAAAAGAGGTCGGATAATTGAATTTCCTTGCCCGGACGAGATTTCAATATAGATACAGACCGTGAAAAGGAATCGATTTAATGGGATAGATGTTCGATAAAAAGGGACATCAAATTGAGGGAAACGGCTCTTGACAAAAAAAAAGAAAAAAACGTTTTTCCAACTCACCTGCCTGCTCTTGTCAACACCTATCGTCGTTCAATTCAAACACACACCAATACATACATACGTATATTTATATTTACAACTATATGTGTTTTATTTTGCTGAAATGGGTGCATGTATTTCTACGCGTTCCATATCTTGCCATTTTTTACAAACATACAAAATTTAGAATATATGTGCAATATTTGTTATAATAAAAAGTACAAGAATGACCCTCGACTTCAGGAATGGTCTTAGAAGTTAATAAACATATTAATTTATATGCACAACTATTTGTGTACGTTATTATTCTGTGACCCTAAAATGGATGGATGTATTTCTACACGTTACATCTCATGCCGTCTTTGTTACAATAAACAGTACAGGAATGACCCTAGACTTAAGGAATAGGTTAGGAGGCTCACTATTTATAATATCAAAAGAATTATAAGAACAAAGAAAAACATATCCACAATTAAGTAAACAATAACATTTTTTTTTCTAGTTTTAAACACCACTTATTTTATTGTTTTGTTATATTTAGTAATTTAATATTTTACCTACTTCTTTTTTTTTTTCTTTTTTTTAGTACTGTTACTCAGGTACATTTTAAGAAATTTATTAGTAAAACTAGATTTAAAACACTTTCGATTTGATTCATTTATAAATATAAATAAGGAGAAGTTCATCTTTTCATTGAGAAGGCCTAACCTAAGAACTGAAAAGTAAAGCTAAAATATTGAATAAACTGTTACTATAATTTTACTTATTTCTGCCAACGTTGGAGGACAGGACATTGTTATAATAACCCTGCTGAACAAGTTATTCTCACATAGCGGTTTTGACTATAAATTTAAATATTTTAGTTTTATAATATCTTTTCGGTAATTAATGCTCTTCATAATTGACTTTGCCTTTTTATTTTCAAATGACGCCCCTTTAATAATTTTCTAATAATTTTATTTTGGAATGATTCCAACTGTTAAAATCTATATAAGCTAAAAAACGTGTATACAAAATGTTCCCCTATTTTAATAAAACATTTAAAATAAGCCCTAAAAACAAACTTATTCTATACAAAACTTATGTTTCGCCAGTGTGGAGCTCAACTTGTGTAACTAGCTATAATAATCTTCAAATATATTCAAAATATTTGCAAGAGGATCAATGATTACCATGGTTATACTAAATTTCGTCGATGAGATTGCCAATTCCGATATGTGCATTTTTTAAAAAAAATGGAATTCTGCGTCTAATGTAAAGACCGAATACGTAAATTCATCTTGGATCAGGTTTTGAT
This sequence comes from Euschistus heros, assembly GCA_003667255.2. Lineage (NCBI taxonomy): Eukaryota > Metazoa > Arthropoda > Insecta > Hemiptera > Pentatomidae > Euschistus > Euschistus heros. Next base: position 157,848 of record RCWM02000302.1, on the reverse strand, counting down.
AAAACACTTTTGTGATATTAGCCCGAAAAATAATTACACATCAAAGCACATTTTCTATTCAATGTTATATAAGGTGCAAAAATGCAAATAGTGTAATTGGAAATCTTACCGATGATATTAACCATGCTCCTTAAAATATTATACCTTCGTCTTGAGCGATCTTTATATAATGAACTTGTTAAAATAATTGTGGGTTGTATATTTTTTATTTTATACTTTTTGGGGTTTAACGTCCTTATGTGCTTCTAGGTCAGGAATAACGGGTTATCCTACATGTTACTTACCTATTCTTAATCAGGTTGGATCCACATCGAAATAAGTTTTCGATCTTCATTACTGAGTGAATATATTTAAACGTGCAACGTTGATAGGAGGTAAAGTAACCTTTAAACTGTGGCGTGGTTGAAAAAAAAAAAACACGATTGACTTTAATACAAAAGGGAGCAATAAATAAACCTTGTAGAAAATAGGAAGTAATGTTGTTCTCAACGTTGTTTTGTTCTAAGTTCGGAAGCATCCGAGGGGGCTAACAGTCCCCTGAGGAAGCCAAACTTCTTCGGCTCCACTCTTGAGACAAAGAATTACCTTTTTTTTTTCTTTTGGTGGATGGAGAGAAAAAACTTCGTTTTTCGGTTGTAACTTGCTTTCAAAAATGCCCTTCCGCTTCCTCCTTTAAACGATACATTCCAACTTTATCTTACAACGGCCAACTCATCCTACCACTTACGCTGATGACACATGTGTGTTATCAGTAAACAATGATCCCTTCATTGCCTCCCAAATACTCCAATCCCAAATCCTAACCCTCCAAGAATGGTGTCAAAATAGAGAATCAAAATAAATCCAAAAAAATGTCGCCAAATAACCTTTACCCTTTTTCGTAAACCCACGACTTCCATTCCTACAGTATCCTTTAATGACATTCCAGTAATCCCTGTTGAACAGATCCTCTACCAAGAACTCCACTTGGACAAACGACGAACTTGGAATCCACATACAAGACTAAAACGACAAGAAGCTGCCCGTCGTTACAGACTACTTCAAACATTTACTAGACAAACGATTAAAGCTCCCGATTCATTACAAAAGACTAATATACATGACTCTGATTAGACCTATCTGGACGTACGGAGTTGAGCTTTGGGGCTCCACTAAACCATCCAATTCATCTCGTATCCAATCCTTACAATCCAAAATCCTTCGAAAAATCCTCAATGCACCTTACTTTGTCACCAATAAACTTATCCATAAAGATCTTAATGATCCATATGTTGCAGATTTAGCCCAAACCAGATATCAATCTTTCATAGTAAGCTCCATAACCACTAAAGTCCCATAATTTCTCAACTTGCTTCCCACACCATTCATGATAATCCTCCGAGGCGTCTGAAAAGAAGATGGCCCCAGAGACCTTCTAGTGTAGAATTTTTATTAAAGTGCTACAGATGAGTAGTACTTTTCAAGTTTTGTCACGTTATTGTAATAGTTAACAGCACATTTACTTGATGTATACAGATTGTACAGTTGTAAATTTCAATAAATTGTTATTAAAAAAAAAAATCATACAACGGGAGGGGAGAGAGGGTGGCCTGAAGTAAGAGGACTTTAGAATAGGTTAGCTCTCTGAATGAGGAACTAAATGGGGGTAGGTCCAACTGAGCTTGATAGATATTTATTCTCTTATATCATCCGAGGATCGAAGATCCAGACTGGAAACCCTCTACAGGCACACCTGATCTCTATATTGTAGTTACCCTCAACTTCAAAACCACCTCCTTTGACTAGTGTTGACCGAGAAACAACACTTCTTTACAAAAGTAGTAAAGGCAAAAACCTTCCTAAGATGTTATCGTCTAAATATTTTACCTTCTTCTAAACTCACTTGTATAATATAATAATAGTTAGGCTTTATTGTCATATTTACAATATCATAAAATATCATTGAACTATATGTTTTTGTTATTACTCCTAACCGATTTCAATGAATCAGACTTATAAAAAACTAGCAGTTAGATCATAGTTTTGATTTTTTTAATGTGAAAGTTTATTGTTGAACTCTTATTAGTATGTGCAAATTGGTTTCAATTTAGTGATTAGGTAATTATATTATTGTGTAAGTAAATTTCTGAAATTCAGAATATCAACCCTATGCAGTTGTTGGAGTTGAAATTTAGTAAATATTGGTTCAATAGTTTTCACGGTTAGAATAGAAAAATAGTTTTATTCTGGAACAAAGTCCCTTAAGAATAACAGATAAGTACAGGTATAAATAAATTAAATCTGGTAAGAGACACAATGAGATAAAAAAAAAAATAATAATAAAAAAAAAATAATGACTCTTTGTACATAGATGATAGTTAAATAAACAGTAAAGAAAATAAGATAACATTCTACAAATTAGAGGAGATAAAATGAAATAAGAAAAAAAAATTAAAAAAATAACTTTTGGTACAATGATAAGGTTAGTCTGTACAATAGAAGCACCCAATGTTATATTCATAGAAAGTTAAATTTGTATTAAATGTAATCTCAATTATGCAAGAACTGAATCTGAATCTGAATCCAGCAATGCAATAATAATTTTTGACTAAGTAGGTAGATAGTTAGCAAGCGTCAGCTTGGATGAGAAGTAGGTATTGAAAATGCTTATCACGGTTAGTGATAAAAAAAAAAAAAATGAAATAAAAAAAATGGCTTGTCCTCCTATATAATAGCATAGATTACGTTAGGTATACCTCCAAGATATTGCACATTATTTCATAGGTCACTCACTTTATAATAAAATTAAAATTCAAAAAATAAAATAAATTAACTACAATTATTATATCATTTCAGAATTATAAACAAATTTTCGATTTTTTTTTATTATTTTATATAAACTTATAAATATATTAACATAAAGAAATGTCTCAAACCTTCCTAGAAATAAATACTTCGAAGATTAATCAATAGTATTGCAATAGAACTAACTACCAGTAGGAACCACTTTACACGACCGCAATAGCCACTATCTGGTTCTAGTGTGTATTCAGCAGCGTATGCCGCAATTGTGTTAGTCATTAGCCTCGTTGTTTGTTTCCAACCGCATTGTTTTCTATTTGAAATCAATCTACCGGGACTTATATTGAAGGTTAATTGAATTAACACAGTTTTGATTGATCAATTTTCGAGACGTGGAAAACAGATGCTTGAAAGAAACCTGATAAAGAAGTTGTATCAACGGATCTTACCACGAAACCGATAAACAATAATAGTAATAACGAAATACAAATCTTATGTCAAAACAAATTAAACACGATATCTGTCAACTGAAGATAGAGAGGTGAACTCTCATGGAAAAAATACTTATAGACAAATATAATTTTGTATTTAAGATAATTTCTTAGGTGTCTGATGAAGCGATTCCCTTGTGCCAGATAAGTTGTGATTCTGAGTAACATTACTTGAATTGGTATCAATTGGTAAAGTCGATGTGAGAAATGTTCATCAATTTTAACCCTCCAAGAGACGAGTAAATTTTTTTTTCTATCAAAATAAGATTTTTTATATCGTCGATGAGACACTTTAAAATAATAATAAAAATGTTAAAAAAAACAAAAAACAAAAACAGGCTCACCATTTCCTCATAATTGGCTCATAAAGAATGTTTTAAATTTTGGAATAGTATAATAGAAACGCTTTTTTCAATATCATCTACTTTGATTTTATTTCTTATTCGTCATAAACAAACAAAAAATAATAATTTACTACAGTATTCATCACCATTTTTTACGAAACCCCGCAAAATATGAGGTACACAAATCTACATCACTTTTTTTTGTAAATTTCAATAACTAGCTAAAGTCAGAAAGAAAAAAAAAAGGTTTATTCCTGCCCAATTTGTCCATTAAATCATGCATTCGACGGAGTATTGGTCCAATATACTACCAATGTAAGAAATTCTTCTGGGATATGCCCCACCTAACGCAAAACTGTAACAAATCTCATTAATTAAAAAAATCGTAATTATTAAATTTCTGATTTATTGCTGTTTTATTTTTTTTATTTTATTATTGTCTTGAATAATTCTAATACGTTTCATATGTATTGATTAAAGAATATGAAGACCTAAACACACAAAGGAAAAAAAAAAACATTTTGCCAAGGAAAAATCCATGGAAAGGAATTCGCCAGTCAGTGTATATATATATATATATATATATATATATATATATAATGCTTTTAAGAAGATCCTCTTTTCTTCTAAAAATCACACTTTAAGAATAAGGGAGATATTTGATAAACAGAGGGAAAGAGTGAAGAGAATACTCGGCAGCAGTTGACGACAACAGAGCGCACTCTCAATAAGTGTCGCCTCCTTCGAATCCTTTAAGTGCCTTCTTCATAAAGTCCTCAGCTCAAGTCCCTTAAAGGAGTTGGGGAGAAACAAAAATACTTCAGTCCAGTTGTGAGTTGCTATCTTATGCAAAGTTGGGGTCGCAGTTCTTTTGAATAGACATAGATTTAATTTGTAACAATCCCAATGGTAAGTAATCTAAAATATGATTATGCTCGTAATAACATGCCAGTTGTATGTAACGCAGCTATCCATAGTTTTATATTCATAAAGTTCTGTATTATAATAATGCATTTGAATCGTTATGGACTTTACTATGAAGATACAGGTATCTAGTTCAGGACAAATCAGCAACATATGAAGCATTAATTTCTTTATGGATAATTTTATTTGTAACATAATAAGGAGCATTGAGGATCTTACGAATGATTTAGGTAGCAAGGATTGGATACGAGATGAATTGGATGGTTTAGTGGAGCCTAAAATCTCAACCCTATATGTCCCCAAATAAGTCCTAGGCTTAGTATAGCCCCCATTTTTTACTCCACATGTCAAAATAGATCTAATTATTTTCATGTAAATGAGCCTTTTATTATTAATATGAAATTTTGAACTTTTGTCAATTAAATGATAATGATTCAAAAACGACGGAAAGTTTATTGTCTTTGATCGTACGAGGATTTCAAGAAATTGTGCAGATGGAGTCTTAGGCCCGATTCACACAGAACGGACGTGGCACTTTTGTCTCTTCCTCGTTTGTTCTATTAAAAAAAGTTCGCGCCACGTCTCCGCCACGTCCCTTCTGTGTGAATTGGAACGTTTTTTTAATAGGAGAGGCGCGGAAGAGACAAAAGTCCGCGCCACGTCTCTTTGCTCCATGTCTCTCGTGGTGTACAAGGAGGGGCACGCCACTTCCTCGCTACGAGTTTTTTTTTCTTTTTTCTTTTTTATTCAGCTTTCTTTTTTTGGGTAAGGGGTGGATCGGACATAAAAACAACATTAATAAAATTTGATATTGGAGTTACAAACATATATACCAACAATTAATAGGGGTGAAACATCACTGATATAATTTTGTTATTAGGGGAAGGGGTGGGGGGTGAATCGGACATTTAAAAAACTGAACAGATTTTCCCGAAAAACCCACCACCCCCCCAAAAAAAAATTAAATTGGTAATGTTTCACCTATATTAAATTGTTGGTGTGTATGTATGTAACACCAATATCAAATTTTATCATAGTTGTTTTTATGCCCGATTCGCCCTCGCCCCCTAAAAAAAAAAAAAATTAAATGTGATGATTCACCCCTATTAAATTGTTGATATATATGAATAAGAAACATATATATGTATATATTTGTTCTTCTTATATTCTGTAGGGCAATAAGTTGCAGGTTAACGACAAAGGATAAAGTTTATTTAATGATATCTGTTTGGATTTACTTCAATTATTCTTTTTTGACATCATTCTTGAAGGCTTGTGATATTAAATTGGAGATTTTGGGAGGTAATGAAGGGATCATTGTTTATGGATAACTCACGAATGTCATTAGCATACGTGGTGAGTTCGGTGCTAGGATGATTCGGGATGTCAGCTCAATACACCAACCAGGATGAGACCTAGGATACTTCCATGAGGAACACCGGCAGATTGGGTAAATGGGGTATACTAGGTAAAGATGCGTTTAACTTTTTATACATAATAACCCTAGGTGGGTGTTGAATTAACTAAAATTCGATTTTATCGCAGTTAGATATTTACATATGTTTTGTAATGATTATTTTTATAACTATTATCTCGCTCTTAAGTGCTCTAGAATTTTCTTGCGGTCTTAACAATCTTCACTTCCGAGTCCTTTGGAAGCCTTTCCTTGCAGTACATCCCTAGACACATCTATTTGGCCGCCATCAGAAGTGAAGAATTCTTTGGATGGCAACAGTCAAGAAGCATTTTTGCCCATCTCCTCTCTAGCGTTCTGTTTTGATGTCCATACCAGGATATTTTTGTCATTGTTGCAAAAACTCTATAATCTGAATGTTAGGAACATTTCTATAGAGACAACTCCTCCAGAAGACCTTTTTCATGGATGACAATTTGGTTAGTAACATTTCACATTTGTGATTACATTAATGTTCTTTTATTAGCAATTAATTCAAGAAGCAATCATTTCACCAGATTCAACACCGGCTTTGTTTCTGAATAGAGAAAGGAGAGAATGTTTTGCTGCCCTGACAAGCTCAAACACCACGCTCTACGTACTTACAATTGCTCTGTGGATACAACTTGAGATTTTGTTCAGTAACTTTTAATTAAGTAAGTTATCGTCTTTTAATGCAATAATAGCCCGCTTTCGAATAGCCTGACAGTATACTAATATTTTTGAACTAATTGACTCCAAAATTAAACCACTGTGGTGATATCTTTTCCTTTCGTTTTTTATTGTTATTATCTACCTCTTTGGAATATCATTGTCATATGTGTATTATCCATGGAGTTATAGACTACTATAACTTTATGGTATTATCATTAATAACTACTATAGTGTTATTGCTTAACCTTGTTATCTTGTTATACTAGTTCAACACGTTTATCTATTATTCAGTTGGTGTTTCATTTAATCTTATTCAAGATTACTAAACCACAATAATGAAAAAATAATAATAAAATATACAAGGTTATGGTTTCAATGTAATGATTAATGTATAATTAACCATGTGTTCTTCTAATACTATATAAAAATGGTTATTTTAAGTGTAACATATTTCAGTCACAACATTATATTGACTTAGTGGTCATTTAGTGGTAGACTTTTGATACTTGCGTATTATGGTTCGTTACTACTTATGTTTAACGCTTATCAGTTACCATGGCGACTAAGAACGTTTTTTGCATTGATGTAAGTACAAACTATTAATAGATATATACGTTTGATTGATTGATTGCATATGGTAAATCATGTATACTAAATAAATTAGAGATTTCTTTTGCTGCAAAAATCAATTCTTGATAACATCGATTCATAATACAGTAATCGTTTTCGAGAATAGATGATTTAAAGTAGATTTATAAAAATTAAGTGATATCGCTAACGTTCGTTTCAGGGTTGTAAACCCATATGATAATAACTGCTTACAATATGCTTGCAATACCTAACTACATAGATGTTTTTATTCCTTTGCGACCACGTCAAAATACTTTTTTATCGATTCCAGCCTGAAATCGATTTATAAGGATATTTTCCTAAAAAATTATCAAAACATACAGGTTACTTTACTATTACAATCCTCTTATTGTATTGACTTACATAAAATGGACTTAATGATGTATTCATTGTGAACTTCCGCTCGCAGGATTCATCAAAATATAGGGGATATATATATATATATATATCACCACCCCAGATGGTTCTTTTCTTTGCTGATTGGACCATTATTAGTAAATTTCGTATCTTTAAGTTTCATTTTTTTAAATTATGATTATCCGATATATATCGTAAAGTCTAGTAAACTAGTAAAAACCAACAATTTATTTTTTAAGAATCAAACAACGAGAAGGTTACATTCAATTATTCATAACATCACACAAAACTGGTTGCTATCGCAACAAATAGAAGTAGTCCTTAAAAAAAAATAAATAAATAGATAAATATTGTAACTGTTTAAAAATAAATCATCCTTCTCGGAGAACTACTGCTAGATCCTAGTTGAGGATATCGCTACACACTCTTACGTTAACTATCATCTGTTCAGCGTTAAAAAATTGTTTCAATACGTTTCTAATAGCATAAGTTCTTCTTTATAATTAATCGAAAGACAAGCTGGACATAGAATAAATCACTAGTCAAGATCATAGTTAAGAGAACTTGTCGATTTATTAGGGAATTTTGTTGATACAATTTGTAATATGATATCTTTAGTTATATATTTAGATTCTCAAAAGTTTATTCTATTTAATGAAAAATTGACAAACACACGAAAGCTTCCTTTCAAATAAACTTTTATATTTTTTTAACAAAGAGCTAAAAATACCAGTTATGGGCATGTTTTACCAGTTATGGTCATAGCCAAGACTAGTTATGGTCATGCGGCAAAATAATCTTTAAACAAATGTTTTTAAAAATTTTAAACAGATTATTAATTAATGAAAAACTATACCTATAAAAATAATCTAAATACTAATAAAACGCGTTCTAACAAAAAAGTAAAATCAATATTTAAAAACACAATCACTTGATGCATTCATTCACAAACTCTGTACTTACTTATTAGTTTAGAAAATAATCACGAAATGATAGTTGAAAATAAATTAAAACAACTATTTATTATATAATTTATAGCCGCATTTCTCTTCGATTTTTCTAGATAAGCAGCAACGGCTTACAACATGGTAATCATCCCCACTAAAAAATTAATGAATTAAAATAAATTGGAATATATTTTTTGTAAATTATCTACTTTCAATATTTCCAGCAATAGCCATCCAGCGATGAACAATATATATCAAACTATATTAACTAGTAATGTTCACTTAAAATACGTAAGCTTTAACATGCCAACTACAAGGAGGGGATGTATACTACATTAAATACATAAGTTTTAAAATGACATAATCAAATGAAGAAAATTCTATTTTGTCTATATTAGCAGAAAAAACGTTTGTAGCACTAAAGAAAATTGAAATGGATAGGGGTGACCATAACTCATATCCGGTATTTTTGTACACCAGTTATGGTCAGTTCAAAATTATTGTTAATTAAAATTAGATAGTACAACATAATGTAGCTTGTATGGAAGCCTGAACTCTAATGAAATGTTAGATAGCTCAAAAACTAAAAATTAATGAAGCAATGTCACTATAATTCCCTAAGAATCCTCAGTTTTCAAAACGACCTTACTAAAAAAAAAAGAAGTATTTCAGGACACTATTTTTGAAAAATATCTTTTAATGGCTACTAAAAAGGGATAGGAGGAAGAGTTTCATTAGTAAATGATTCTTAAATCCTTTTCAGAAATATTCCCCCGGGTGATATCAAAAATAAATGGATTAGACCCTTATTATATTGCAATAATTATATTAGCCTGCCCGTAACTGGTGAGTTGACCATAACTAGTGATTTACCCTACTTCTTCTGTTGCTGTTTTTTCAAAAACGTAATTGGCGTAAAATATTGTTTCCTAAAAGAATAGGACAACTACTGTTACTGTAACCACGTCTATTGTTCTACCTGTATTTCAAGTTCTATTGTTTTCTAGTTTCGAAATAAAATAATGTTAAACATTCATCTTCAGTTCTACTTTTCAATATTTTTATGGTAAAAATATATAGGAATTGGAAAAACAAGTTAAACCTCTGGTGGGAACGTGATTTTTTACCCTCTTAGTGGGAAGATCTGCCTGGGAGGTAGACAAGAACATATATCGTTTTCTCAGGCTTTCTTCGTTAGAATTTGGGGCTAACACAAATAAAAGACATGTTATAGTACTTTGTAATAATATTTGCTCTATTATTACATCTATAACTATATAACTATAGTTACATCTAAATAAAATATAATCCCCCTTACTCATCTAATCAAACTTTTATGGCGCTATCCCGTGTTGCTTGAGTGCAATACCCATGATGAAAATGATGATTAAGAATTCCACTGAAAACAACTCATATTTCCGAAGAAAATTTTGTGTCGCAACACAGATTGAGGAGATATGACCCTTATTCCATAGGCCCTAGGCGTTATTATCTCATCATTGTGGCAAAACAATCGGTTATTGTAAACAAGACCCAAACAATCATCACTGTCCATAACCAAACCGGTCTCGTCATCCTTATGGTTACCTGAATCAACAAGTTCCATGATACTCTTAGTGTGGCTTGCGGAAGAACTAGCTGACAAGCACACATTTAAATATATCAAAATAGAAATATTTTACTAATTGATACTTAATAATTCTTTAGCAGGAATATTTGCCTGAGAGGCAGACTTATAAACGTAGTGTAAGTAGAATATCTGCCTCTGAAAGAGACAAGGTACTAGAAAAATGACAGTTGCCTGAACTGAGAAGGATTGGAAGCGAAGGTCATTCTTTCACACTGCAGGGTAGATGTTGAATGAAGCAAGTATATTCCCTCCAGCCCAAGCTCAAGATGTATAGGATTTAGTGGTAATCGAATAAACTACACTTGCCTGGTAAGCAGATATTTCCACTGAACGGTTAAAGGCATTCAGATCAGAAAACATAAAAATAACAGAACAGTTGCAAGATTTCTAACCATAGCAGATAATTTGACCCTTCTAACCACCAACAGTCAGGAAGCTTAACTGTCACTTGAAACATTACGTGAAATTGCACTGAAAACCGGACTCTTAAAAGACCTAGTTCATAGACACTAAATCATCGGACAGAAATATGTTACAAACTAAATATGGAAATACAAAAGAAGTCTTTCGCTTTAAACTCACATGGAGAAACAATAATAAACTCACATGGAACTATTATAACAAAAAACACTATCACTCAATCTAAGCTAAGGCGCTATAAAACTGTAGTTTTACCAGAGGCGCTATACGCAGCTGAAACCAAATAAATCAAAGGGAGAACCAAGATTCATGATATCGCAAAAAAAAGGGGGAAAATAATATGGAAAATACAACGTCCAATTTTCAGCAATGAGATTTGGATCAAGCGACCGACAAATAAACAATTACAAAAACTCAGACACCATAACGGAACTGTTCCGAAAAAGACGCATGAACACCGTTTCAGAATAAACGGACATCGGACTTACAAAAAGAATTTTTTACATAATCAGCTCAAGAGAATTGAAAACTAATTGGCTAAAAGAGACTCAAAATGACTTTGGTTAATAAAAAAATTCAGATGAGGATTTTATTAATATACAAGAATTACGTATCAAAATTAAAATTAAGAACAGGTAGACAAACTTACAGAAGAAAGAAGGAAACAGCACAGAGAGCTAATGAGTAGGTTTTGGGAAGACAAAAGGGACAAAAATATAAAATTTTATTTGTTTAAAGTTCTCACGCTCTTCTTAATGGAATAATCGCAAATAATAATAATTATATATATAAGGAAGGAAATAGAATAAAAGCTTCTTGTAGTTAAGAGGTCAAAAAATGAATTAGGAAGTGTCGGAAAGGAAAAGGAATATGGGTGAAAGGTAGACAGTAGAATAATCAGGTGAACAGACAATCCTTTAGATTTTCCCTAAGACTACTGGAAATATTTATTTTGTTTTCAAGGTCGATGCAATGACTTAAATAGTTTTAATTTAAAAATTGTTTTCAGAAGGAAAAGAAAAATTGACCAGTCATAAGGATAATATTACATTTTTTCAAATACTTCTCAGTTCACCTTTTTAAACATAAGTCAAAAGAATTACTTAGCCCCCTTCGTCTTGGCTTTCTTACGTGAATAACAAGATTCCTTTGTTCTCTTGTTTCACATTTTTAAATTAATACCTATAATCTGCATATCAGATTCCTGATGATTTGGATTTATTTTTGTTTATAGAACAGATGGTGAATCTGTAACATTCAAAACTAATGTAACACCAATATATATGATTTATCATAAAAATAAAAACAATAAATAAAAAAAAATGGGAATTTAGTTATTTCGACCCAAAATTTGAAGTATTTCAAAACATATTTATGTATGAACGTTATTTCATTGAAAAACGTTTATTCATTTTAATATGGTGGTATCTTTTAGAAAGAGGGAATTATAACTAACAATGATCTACACATTAAAATTAATTTTAAAATTTTAGCTCTTGATTTCCACATTTATTTTATTATAATAAATCTTAAAAGTATTAATTATTTACCCGTGTTTTTCCTAAATCATCTTTAAATGTTCCCTCAGATATTGTTGCATCTCCTATATTTTATATAAAGTTATTTTAGCTATGATTATAGTACTTTATACATTTGATATAAAGTTATTAATGAAAATATTATTTTTATACAGATTTTTTACGAATTTAAATGAATGCATTGCACATATAAAATCTAACACCACCAATGAGTATGATTTAATGTCTGAGATTCTTCAATTCGGTCAAAAAAATACGAATAACTTGTCTTCTGGTGGCAAAAGAGTAGGAGAAGAAGATGTTTCCTCTGAAAATACCAGTAAGAATACGATAGAAGAAAAACTGTTCAAAGAGAGCATCGACAAGATCCTGATGGGTCTCCTTACCACTCCGAAGGATTATGATGACAACCAAGCTTGGGAAGATAACGCTGTGAAGCCGATTATAAGGTACAATGAGTGGACAACCCGAGCGCCAAAAACTGAATTGGATAACATGATGGATGAAATCCTTCGCCGGATAGAGAAGTCTATGCATAAAAACGTGATACAAGGAAAGAAGAAATTTAAGTTTCGTAACAAGCATAAGATAAAGTCAACTACGACAGAGAACTACGAACGGAAAAGACTGAAGGACTTCTTCACTATCCTAAGGCAGCTGAATGAGATGGGATTAAGTGTTGAGCAAATGGACCACATCTCCAAGGAGCCTAGCAAGTTCAGGAATATAGGAAGTAGCCTAGACGAGCGGCAGAGGTTTTCTGTCCTAGAAAAGCTGATTGACGAATGCAATGAGGTGCCGGTGAAGGTTTCTGGTAGTGAGAACTCTCCTGCGGAGGAGATAGTGAAGGTCCTTGGTGAGAAGAGTGGGGTTCAGCTGAAAAGTGACTTGGTCAAGCTTCTTTATGCTCTCAATTCTTACGCTAATTAAATATCTTCAATTACCTGTGTGCTGTCATCTAATTATCCCCAGCTAATATTTTTTTCATTATTTGGATAAAATAATAACACATTACATCAACGCTTTGTTATTATTTAATAAATTAGTTTTTGTCATAGAGGCATAAAAGTAATTTTAAATTAAATTACTAGGAGAGCGCGAAAAATAATATAGGCATTACTACGGTGACCTGTATGGACCTCAGAGTGCAACATACAACGTTTTTTCACCACTCCAACAAAAACATAATTCTTTGGAATTTGAGCAGGTTAGGATCCTCTGAAAACATCCAACGTTGTTCCACCACCTCAAACATAATAAAACGTTATGAGACAGGACTGATTAGAAACATCTGACAAAATACAACATCATTTAAAACCACCTTAACACTAACACAACGCTATGGAAACTGAGCAAGTTAAGAACCTCTGACAACTTATAACGTTTTTTCACCACCTTTACAATAACAGAACGTTGTGAAAAATAACAGGCTAGGTACGCATCTCTTACAATATTCAACAATAACCTAACTTTATCGAATCTAGGTTAGGAACCTCTGACAATATACAAAGTTATTCCATATTAATCAAATCAGATTCAGAATGTATATCAATAGCCAGTGCACGATCTTTTCCCACGGAATAATAAAAAAAACATCATAGAACCCGAAATAAAACGTTATTCCCGCAACCCATTTCAATTGTATAAATAAATCGATTAATTAATAAGTAATTCAAAAGTTTCACAATATAAATAATTATGAAAAAAATTAAAAAACTTTATTCAAGATATATAAAATAAAGATTATGCATTAGTTAATTTTTTTTTATTATTATGTTTTTAGTCACGACATATTAATTTAATTATTATAAAAATAATATATAAATAATACATACACCTAACGTTTGAAACCTAGTAATGCTCATAACTAATTATTATTAATTTTAAATACCTAAATACATAAAACCAATTAAATTTTTTTACCAGGTTCTTGTCACTCAACCAATTAATGATTTTAAATTACGTTATCTTGTAACTAACATAACTATTTTGACCTCATGATTTACCTTTGTGAGAAGAAACATGGTGTCAAAGAAGTTCAAATCAATGTAGAATGATTATTGGGGCTCATTATGTGAATCAATTAATTATTTTAAAATATTTATAAGTTTTTATGCAAGTAAGTCCTGACTGGCATCCCTTTAGAATAAAGGACTCCAAAAAGCCGGACACGAAATAGTAAGTGTTATTAATTTTTAATGAGCTACTCATTGCTCTTATAAAATGGATTTGTATAAATTCTCAAAATTTGTTGAAAATGTGACGAGCTTAGTAACAAGGATTAATGAAACATGGAGAAAAGCCGCGGCACCCATTCCGACTATTCCTTAAAAAGGATAAAGACAGAGATAGCTAAGAGCCCTAGGTAGGTACTAAGATAAATCCCATACCCGTGTGTTAGGGAAATCCCAAGGGATTGCGGGCTGGAGGCACTATTTTAGAGGAATGGCCTGGCAGATATTCCTCAACATATTTTATCTTGGTTCCACTGACAGGGGGCTATCTCGGGGGAGATACCGTATCTTGAACTAGTCTGCTCTTCTGTCTCTCTCCCGATCGGGTTCCTACTTAATATCCTCAAAGGCTATAAAAAAAAAATTTAAAAAAGTAATAATAATAGTAAATAAAAAAACACTACTGAAATAGAAAGTGGTTAACAAATTTAAAATAGTGTTAATGAGCCTATAGTTTATCAAAAATAAAAAATATTAAGCTCGACTAGCAATTGTTGACCCACGGATTGTAGCCTCTCTCTCTCTCTCTCTCTCTCTCTCTCTCTCTCTCTCTCTCTCTCTCTCTCTCTATCTCTCTCTCTCTCTCTCTCTCTCTCTCTCTCTCTCTCTCTCTCTCTCTCTCTCTCTCTCTCTCTCTCTCTCTCTCTCTCTCTCTCTCTCTCTCTCTCTCTCTCTCTCTCTCTCTCTCTCTCTCTCTCTCTCTCTCTCTTTCTCTCTTTCTCTCTACTACTCTCATATACATTAGTTTTTATCTCCTTTATAGTGTAAATTTTCGTCCTTTCAAACATTAACATTTTTTTTTTGCTGTAGCAATACTCATCCAACGCCACAATCAACAGAATATATGCGGTGTATCCCTTGTTTTTATTTTTCACAAAATTTAATAGCGATTGGTCAAGCTCATGTAACTTTTGAAAACAAACTAAACATCAAAAATGCCTAAAACCGTCTATATGTTTTCTAACATAAAAAAAACAAAACAATATTCAATCAATTGTCCACGCTAACCTATTGGATCTGAGACAATATTATATGGTAATAATGTATTTATATTTATAGAGAACATAATATTTTACGGATTCGACTTCAACTGAAGTCCAGTTAGTGCGACTATAACCAAATATTTGCTAACCCTATAAAAATTAACACAACATCCAACAGAATAAAAATAACAATAACCTCAAAGCCGTTTAGAAACATATATCAGAGAGAAAAAAAGGCTAACATTCGTATCTCTAGGCAGAATAATAAAAATTATTAAATGATTTGAAAACATTTTATTCTTTGTTTTTCGTCAAAACACGAACCATTTGATTGCCCCCCTAACACTCGCTGTTTCACCCTTTTATGTATAAAACTTTTTTATACTTTCATTTTACTAATTGAACTTTACACCTGTGTAAAGAATAAATGGAGTACATGTTATAAATAATGCATCTTATGATATCGGTGGAACAACGGAATAATTGAGAAATTCATTAAAACAAAGAAAATGGTCAGAAGAGATCACAAAAGTTTTATACATCGACTAAAGTCTTGCTATGCTCCGTGTAGGACTAGTTTGATTGTTACTAACCAATTTAAAAGTAAAAAAAATTGTTACAACGTGACTTTTTTTTTTTATTCAAACCCATAAAGATCCTGAACGGTAGGCATCCTAATGACAAATCTAATCTAACAAAAAATATTTTCTTTTAAATTTCTGATCAGAAAACCTTCGGCACATTTTCAACTCCAGCATCACCAATAGAGCTAGAACATGTCGAAAAATCCCTAACATTTGAGAAATGTTATCAAACGTGACTTTTTTCATTCAAACCAACATAGCTCATTATGAATAGGCCTTAGAGACAAGTTGATATAAAAAAAATATTTTTCATTAAATTTCTGATTAAAAAACTATCACTTTTAAAGGTGCTATAATTTTGAATCCGAGCATTATCAACAGACCAAGACCGTGTCAAAACGTTACATTTGTGGGTGTGTAAAATAACGTTACTAAGTATTAACTTTTGGCCTATCCACATGTTCAAATGAAAATTACTTATACCTATAATGCTGGTTGAAAGTATTTCAATTTAGTTTTTCCTGCTCCTGCAAAATTTCATTTTTTACAGTTGTGACTTTGTTCAACCAGGTGAGCAACATGTCAGTAACATGTAAGCCAATTACAAACGCATTGACAATTCATAGCATCTAAATTTTATTAAACACCTTATTAGACTACACATTTCTTGATTTTTGTAGAATTATTTTTTTCTGAGTACTAAACCATATACTCTTAATTAACAAAAATAGTTAGGTGCAGAGGAACATAAAGTACTAGATGATTTAGTAATTCTGAACTTTAACAGATATATATATATATATATATATATATATATATATATATAGCTAGATATATATATATATATATATATAGATGTAAAGCTAGAGAAATCACTAAAGAGGATACAAAAATAGCATGTAAAAAATGTTTCCCAAAATTAAAAAGATGAAGACAAAAGTATTAATGTAAACAAGGATAATATAAAAATATAAAAAGAAGCGTAGAAGATGAAAAGTGTAAAAAGCTCCTCCATTAAGATTATAATCTGGATTTCCTTGTTTTTTTTTTTGTTTTTTTTTGTTTTTTTTTCCGCCACTCAAACTTATTTCCTTTTTTTACACTTCTAATTTTATTTTTCCTGATAGTCATTTCCTGAATAATGAATATGTTACTTATTTTTAATCTTTTAATACCTCTTTAAACAACTTTCAGTTTCTGGGAAAGAGATAAAAACGAATTTTATACCCTTTCTTAATGAAATTCTATGTTATACTCTTGGTACATTAAAGATATTTATTTATTTATTTATTATTTTTTTAAAAATTTTGTTGTGTAATTTAAAAGAAATATCAGTCGTTTTATTTAAATATGAGCAGTGTTCACTTACAGACAAGTTTCCTTTTTCTTTGTTTTACAATACCTAGAGTATATTTCAGAAAATTAAAATAAAATGATGTACCCTTTTAGTTTATAAATTTCTACCTAAACTAAAACTCTTTTTTATGCCCTGTACTTTAAACATACTAAAGTTAAATATTAATTTAGCTCCAGATATGTTTCTTATAATAAATAATATAACATTGCTAAAAATATGAAACGTTAGCGTGGTCTGCTGCTTACTGCGCCAAAAGTTGGTTAAAAGCCAGTAGTACAAAACAGTCGGCGAGTGAGAAGTATTTCTAGAAAAGATTATCTTAGAGGACTTAAATTTAACACTCATCTTCAAGGATATTTCGATACTACCGATATGAGTACTAAAAATAATACCTGTATTACAACACATGTGTGTACTGTGTACAGGTTGAACTGTTACCGGGTCAACTGTTGTGAAAGGAGATTTGGCCGATTAGGCCGAAATCATGCTGAACCGCTAGGGTTTCCCATATTAAGGGTGCCCGATTTATAGAGGCTGCCCCAGGAGGGTCTCCCGACCTAGAAGACGATCGACGGCTAGAATTAACAGAAAATAAATTTCTGTACCCGATTTCTGCCTTACTCATTGAATTACCGTGCCTCAATATCGACATGTGAATACCAATACGTATGAATGAAAATTTAAATGTACAGTTTTGAATGTCAGAAGTTTTCCTGTCATATACGTTTATGGTTAGAAATTAAAATCCAATCAGATGAAATCAATAAAATTATCATGTCAAAATGTCGATCCTTTGCTTTTTGTTATTTTGTGTAGAAATATTATTCATGGGCCTTTAATTGTAAGCACTTATAATGCCGTCCATTACCCACAGTAGTAATCTGTTCAATTTTAACCGGGTTAAAAATTACTGGTATATGTGATAATATCAGAAAAAATGCTCAAAAGCATACTTCAATAAAGATTTTTATCGATAGAGAAATAAAACTTCAATTATCTGTTAAAATTACTTATGAACTTCAATTCTGAGAGCGGGCGAAGTCGCGACGGAGGATGCTAGTGTATTAATATTTTAGATTCAAATCAAATTTATATGCTGTTCAGAATTTAAATTATTTATGAGCTCCACTTAAGTTGATGAAACACGCCAGTTATCACTAAATAATGATCCTTTTATTGCATCACTTCAATCTTATATCACAGACCGTGAATTGTTTAAAAATTAGATAATTAAAATAAATATTAACAAATCTTATCAAATAACGTTTACCCTTTGCCATAGACCTAGACTTCCTCTCCTACAGGATTCTTTGATAATATTCCACTAATCCTTGTTGAACAAACTTGCTACATAGGACGCCATTAAAACAAACGACTTACTTGGAATCTACATACAAGATTAAAAAGGAAAGAATCTGATCATCGTTTTTGACTTCTCCAACATTTACTGGGCAAGCGTTCAAAGCTCTGTATTAATTACAAAAGAAATATTCACATGGCAGAATTTAGACCCATTTGGACATATATAGGGTGTTCGGAAGATCGTTAGCCAAAGAGGTATCTGGGGTAGGGAGACTCATTCTGAACATATTTAAGGTCACTTACCTATATACAAAGTCTTACTTTTTTTTTTTTTTGTTATGAATTTTTTTTAAATAATGGGCAAAACCAAACATTCATGCCTTATAACTTAGTTGTTTACTCATATATCAATGCCATTTTTTTTTTTTTTTTGCTGTAATTACTAATGCATCGTCCATGTAAAATAAAAAGGTTTCGTTAAATCTTGTTAAAAAAAAAAAAAAAAAAAAAAAAAAAAAAAAAAAAAAAAAAAAAAAAAAAAAAAAAAAAAAAAAAAAAGAAAATTAACTAGAAAAGTTTTTAAGATAATTTTTTTTTTTTGTTTACCTGAACTTGAAGTTCTCAATTTTTTGCCATTAACAAGATTTTACGATTTCCCGTTTGTTTGTTTTTTACATAGAATCTTTTTTATTTTACATGAACAATGTATTAGTAATTACAGAAAAAAAAAATGGCGTTTATATATCATTAAACAACGAAGTTATAAGGCATGAATGATGGTTTCGGCCATTATTTAAAAAAAAATCATTAAAAAAAACCGTAGCCTTTGTATATAGGAAAGTGACCTTACATAGGTTGAAAATGAACCTCCCTACCCCAGATACCTCTTTGGCCAACGATCTTCCCAACACCCTGTCTAGTTGAGCTTTGGAGCTCCACTAAACCTTCTAATTCTTTTAAATTGTAAAACCTATTCATTATTAAATAAAACCATATTAAACATGTAGAAAATAGAAGGTCGGAACTTGTAAACATAAACGATATTGTAATTGTAAATATTTAAATTAAGTCTTATTATTTTATAAAAAAAAAAAGTATGTATATGCATAGTTATGATTAAAAGAAAAAGATGTAGCAGTAGTCCAATATAATTGTTTCTAATAATCAAGATATAAAATTCTCTTCAACATTTGTAATAACGGACTTGTGACAACATGATGTCAAGCGAATCAGCGAAGATTGGTGATACGGTGAGATATTGACGACAACCGTTTAGTGAAAGGTAGCCCTCCACAAAGCCCACCGTCACAAAGCCCCTCACAAAGCCCCCTCACAAAGGCCACAATCGAAGGCCGACACCTCGCACTTGACCAAACCTCCTCTGCATAAATCCTTTTAGCAGCCTTTATAGTCCCACTGCAAACATTTCCACCCACCGCCAATATTTGGCCTTCGGGAAAAAGCTTTTCAATCTTCCATCTTACTTTCTTCCGCTTGTTTGCTGCCCCTAAAATTTACACACTCAACCGAACAGCTGTGTTAACATGATTTCTTTTTTTTTATTTCTTTTTTTAAGAAAAAATCTCAAGATTATGAGCCGTTAGTTCGGTAAAAAATAACAACACGTTATTTATTCAATTCTGTTTCTATATGATTTTATCCTAATCTAGCGTGTTCACAATATGTAATATCAAATCACAAAATACGAATTTCACAAATCGCTCTAAATGTTGCATATCGTTGGTGAGATTGCCGATTCCGTTTTGTGCATTTTGTTTTCGATTTATATTTTTTTCAGGTTTCGTTTAAAAATGAAATTCCGGGTCTAATGTATAAACCCGAATACGCGAAGCAAGCTTGGATCAGGTTTTGACAAAACACTTTTTTGTTTTAAAAAAAAAAAATACACTAGTGCATCAAAGCACATTTTGTATTTAATAGGAACTAAAATGCTAATAGTGAAATTGGAAATCTCAGCGCTGATATGAAGTATAAAAGGAAACATTAAACTACTAGTTCAGTTAATCTGAAAAACGGTCGGGTAGTTCTGGTTTCTAGATGTTATTAGTGTTAGGATTATGTATTAAAATTTAAGTTTTAGACCAGCTATCACTGTATACAAAAAAAAAAAAAAAAAAAAAAAAAAAAAAAAAAAAAAAAAAAAAAAAAAAAAAAAACTGTATGTAAAAATATACACTTTTCGTCAGGTGTTTCAAATCCCATGTAAGTATATATATTTAGAGAAGCTTAAAAAAGTTTGAAAATATTTATGGTTTGACGTTCGTTTATGAGCGAATTGGAGAGCTACAAGGCCCTACGGTTAGTTCACACAAGCACAAAACTAAAAACATATAACCTCTCACCGAAATGTATAACTCAACTGTAATGTATTATTCACAGTTATTTTGTAGCTCGCTATTTATATATTATATATAGAAGCATCATCCGTAGTAAGAGGATAGTATTCTTGGTTTATAGCAAACTAAATCACCTTTAAAATTGTTCATTATGAAGCTTGCTCTTAAAGTCATGGGTCAGGGTGATTACAGCAAAAACCGCGAAAAACAAATTACAATTTTCAAGAAAATTCAGAAAATTGAAAAGTCTCTATCTCAGTTCCCATTTAAGATCTAGAACTCATTCTCTGCTCGAATCCTATCTAATTGTTTTGTATAAGTTTCCAAGTAGCAATTTTTTTTTTTTTAAACCAACTGTTCAATAGACATTTTGGGGAAACTTAGAAACGTTCAAAATTTTTGACGGCTTAACGCAACCAAATAGCAAGAGGCAGCTTGATAAGCCCTAAAACTTGGATGCCAGTGTGTAAGCAAAACACTAACAGCATGAAAAAAAAAATCAAAATCATCCGATCATTTGCTTACCAGAAAGTAGAATTTTACTTGACTATCCCGTTAAAGAAAAAAAAATCATAATGTTTTACACTAATGAGGTTTTAATAAGGAATAGTTCTTTATTTCTTAAAATTTGTTTCTATTCATTTAATTTCTATTGAAAGATATTTTATATTAATACAAATTAGTTCCTGAAGTTAATTAATATAAAGTTGATCGTTTTCAAAATATCATAACCAATTATCAGCAGTAGGCCTCTTAATCATTCAATTATTCTTGAAGATAATAAAGAAGATAGTAAAATTCGCTATATTTTACTATTGGTGAATTTTAGATTTTATGGAAAGATATATTCATTTGCTACCTAAGACTTCATCTGGACAAATGTCTTAATTGGAATCCACATACAAGACTATAACTACAAGAAACTGCTCGTCGTTATGGAGTACTTCAATATTTCCTAGACAAACGTTTAAAGCTTCCAATCAATTAGAAAATAATCTTTTACAAGGCAGTTGCTAGACCTGTTTGAACATTCGGAGTTGATAAACTAATTTATCACGTTTTCTATTTTTATAATCAGAATCCTTTTAAAAATTCTCTATAATCTTTACTTTGTGTCAAATAAACTTATCCATTATGAGAAAGAAAGACTTACAAATTCCATCTTACAACATTGCTACTGAACTAAACAACAATCATAAAAAAGTATTGAAATATTTATATAAGACTGGATAGCAATATATGCTCGACAGTTAACATTATTACTTACTTGACAGTTAAGTAATTAAAATTACTTAATGTTATATAATTAATAATATTTTAACCCTATAAGGACTGGCTTGTCCATATGATCACACCAAACGTACCTCCACTTAAAAGGTCACCCTTCTCTTCCAACCTTATTTTATTCCTTTATAGCTCTGCAGCCCTTTTGCAAGAGGTGATAGCGTTGATTTGTGACCAAAACTTAAACAATTGAAGCACTTCTCTCATCAGAAAAAAATATTGAAATTTGTAAAATTTTAATAATCGATTCTCACCAACGTTATGTTTTATAATTTTGTTTATATTTTTTTCAACTGTATAGTCGTATCATGAGTTTCCTTAAAAAATAATAATCCTGAATGTTTTAAAATGGTTGTTACGATGACTGTGATCGTATGATCATGCCCGTCTTTACCAAAGACAATTTTTTTTAAATTGTTGATCTAATAAAAATTTTATTAAACTTTCATCAAAAACTAATAGAGCGAGAGCCCGTGAACCGAAAAAGATGAAAAATTTTCAGCGAATGCTCCCAATAGAGGTACGAACGATGTGTCATGAATGAAGTTCGGGTTATCGTGGCCTTGGCAGGTAAACGGTGCTAAAGGTGTGTAAAATACCAGCCTACTATCGTCAAATTATGAAGTGTGATTTTTTGATATTTCCTTCAGAATCGTACTTACGTTGTAGTATAAAAGCTGATTTTTATATATATTACTCGCGCAATGATTAGATGATATTTCCTCATCTGCCAGGCCGTTCTAACAGTTCTAACCCCTTGCCAGACAAGCATGTAGGGTAGCTGTAGTAGCGGGCGCGAGGCAAGATACATATGGCTGGGTGGAAGTGAGATAGTGAGTGATGTCTGTCGCTATCCTTCACCACGCTCTTATATTTTACTGCACATATATTGTTTATTACTCAGTGCGTGTTTATATCAGCTTAAATAATTTTATATGTTCTTGTCAAGTATTAATTAATATTTAAGTAGTAATTATTAATTCACTATACCAAATATAATAATAAAAATAATAACTTTATTCGTCAAAGAACAAGTTCTTGTTTAAGTAAAGTTTGCATTGTAAACAAAATATTATTATTTTAATAGGCATGAGTGAATTTTTTTCCCTTCCTCTCTCTCTTCCGGTGTTTTGTCGTCACTTATATAAATACTTGTACTTTTTAATAAATCTTTATTTTCAAATATTTTCCTTTTCAGCTTATTATTATTTGATAAGACTAAAATAGGGTTGTTTTCTTATAATTATTAATACTTGACAAGAATATATAAAATTATTTAAGCTGATATAAACACGCACTGACAAGGGGAGGACACACTCAGTTTCTCACGGATCTTGTTGGCAATTTTTTTGGAGGTTCCTGGTCAAAAAATATTAGACACATATTTTGCCGTTCCGACCAATGGGCCCTAGAAGCCGAGAAAAAAAAAAAAATAGCATTAAACTAATTTATTTTTTATCTCGAGTTTAAAAAATGATATCGACATGATTCTTGCACCAAGATTTTCAGTTTTGATTGCGAATTAAAGGAAAAATACAGTCGCTCCATAGATTTTGGTTTAGGTTAATTAAATTCTAAAAAAATGATTAGTTTTTCAAGCAAACTACCTCTATAGATTTTTTCACACAAAAATTGAGGTCAGATTCTAATTCAGCACCCTCAAAAACATTAAAAAACGGTTATTCAACAAAATCAAAAAATATCATTTTTTTTTCACCCTCTTCCAGGAAAATGAAATTTTAAAACCGATTATTGGTTACATACCTTTAAATCGTCATTACTTTGTCATGCAATTCACTGGTTGGTATCGCTGGAAAGAGGAGGGTCTCAGCTTTCTTTTGATGTATATAAATGTAAAATTCGATGAACAAAAACCTATTAAAAAAATTGGAAAATCCGAAAAACATTTTGATTTTTAACTTGAGTTTGAAACCAGATAGGATGATGAAACCAAATACATTTCAAGCGTATTACCACCCTATATTTTGTGTAAAAAAATAAAGTTGATACGTAAAACCGTCTAAGCGTAATTCACGTTTTTATCAATTTAAACAAAAGTTGCCTACCATTATTTGGTCAGGCAAACTTTGAAGCTTACAAACTTTTATTTTTCTATTTGGATGAAATTTCGTATTTAAGGGTTCTCTTGAATGCTGAATTCGAATCCGATATCGGTTCTTGTGAAAAAATTATATTGAATATACTTCACTTGAAAAATTTTAGCTTTTACACTGTAAAATGTGATAGAAAATTCTTTTAGCCCTAGAATTCCATCTCAACACCCTCAAAACTCAGGAAACGTATGTATATATATAGATATCAATAAAAAAAAAAAAAATATATATATATATATATATATATATATATATATATATATATATATATATATATATATATATACTAATTGGGAGAAATAATTTGTTACTTTAATTATTATTAAAATAATTATAATTATTAATTATTTATTGTAATAACTTATTACAAATTAATATTTACATTATATACAGACAGAACCACATATTAGATGTTTTTCGGATTTTCCAATTTTTTTAATAGGTTTTTGTTCATCGAATTTTACATTTATATACATCAAAAGAAAGCTGAGACCCTCCTCTTTCCAGCGATACCAACCAGTGAATTTCATGACAAAGTAATGACGATTTAAAGGTATGTAACCAATAATCGGTTTTAAAATTTCATTTTCCTGGAAGAGGGTGAAAAAAATGATATTTTTTGATTTTGTTGAATAACCGTTTTTTAATGTTTTTGAGGGTGCTGAATTAGAATCTGACCTCAATTTTTGTGTGAAAAATCTATAGAGGTAGTTTGCTTGAAAAACTAATCATTTTTTTAGAATTTAATTAACCTAAACCAAAATCTATGGAGCGACTGTATTTTTCCTTTAATTCGCAATCAAAACTGAAAATCTTGGTGCAAGAATCATGTCGATATCATTTTTTAAACTCGAGATAAAAAATAAATTAGTTTAATGCTATTTTTTTTTTTTCTCGGCTTCTAGGGCCCATTGGTCGGAACGGCAAATTATGTGTTTAATATTTTTTGACCAGGAACCTCCAAAAAATTGCCAACAAGATCCGTGAGAGACTGAGTGTGTCCTCCCCTTGTGAGTAATAAACAATACGTATGCAGTAAAATACAAGAGCGTGGTGAAGGATCGCGACTGACATCACTCACTATCTCATTCGCACTCAGCCATATGTATGTTGCCTCGTGCTCGCTCTTACAACTACCCTTCATGCTTGTCTGGCAAGGGGTTGGAACTGTTAGAACGGTCTGGCTGATGATGAAACATCATCTAATTATTACCCAAGTAATATATATAATGATCAGCTTTTATACTATAACGTAAGTACAATTACAATTAAATGAGCATTAAGGGTGTCTGGCAAGGGGTTGCCACGATGGTAAGTTTCAAGCTGATGAGGAAACATCATCTAATCATTGCCCGAGTAATATATATAAAAATCAGCTTTTATACTATAACGTAAGTACAATTCTGAAGGAAATATCAAAAAATCACGCTTTATAATTTGACGATAATAGGCTGGTATTTTACACACCTTTAGCACCGTTTACCTGTCAAGGCCACGATAACCCGAACTTCATTCATGACCCATCGTTCGTACCTCTATTGGGAGCATGTGACAAATTTTCATCTTTTATAAAATAACGAAGGTCTGCGGTTCACGGGCTCTTAGTCTATAAGGTTAGGTCTCCCATTTTTTTACACACATCATTAAAAAACATGGACTCGATACTTTTGATAAGGCAATAATGTTCAGTGCGACAAAAATAATTTTATTGATTTCATTCGGTTGGATTTTAATTTCTATCTAACTATAAAAGTTAATGACAGAGTGACAAACTTCTGCCACTTAACACTGTGAATTTTACTTATTATTACAGTAAACTAAAGTATTTATTCATCCTATAAATATGAAGTTTTTGTAGTTAAAACTTGGTACAGATGGGTTTAATAATTTTACCATTGCAAACTCTGTTGCAGAATTAAGCCAATTTTAATATCAATTTCTAGCTCTATATATCATTGTACCGCTATAACCTCTAACTCACCACATATCGGTCAGTTTTCAAAATTCACTATTAATAAAGAATCAATAAAAAATCATATTTTTATAGAAAAATATTTTGCTCTTCTTTGGAGGATTAATAATTAATTATTGCTAATCTGGCAAGAATTTTTACAAATATGAGTCTATCTAACTTTTTAAAAATGTAGTTAAATAATTGTATTTTTTTTTCCAGCTATTCAACTTACCCACTTCTTTACACTACAGCCACATATATGTAAATATTGAAAACATTTTCAATAGTTATTTACATATACTTTTATCAAAGTAAATACTCAGACAAAGGTATTTACCCAGCTAATGGAAGTCACTACTAAGCCTTGAGTATACTGTGTATATGTATAGACAGGCTGAGTATAGACCGGCTGAGAGCTCTCGGGCGCGTAGGTGCAAGGGTGCGGGTATATCCTCTTAGTGCACTGGGCCGTGAGGCGGAGGTATACATTGGCCCAAGCTCCACTCCATGAATATGGTAAGTCCAAAAGGATCCCTCAAATTACTCAACAAGTTTCACATTAATAAGCACTGCCAAAAATTTCATCTAGTAATCCAGATGTGACACTAAATTCAACTAATTTTAAGTAGATATTAAAAAAAAAAAATCATATATATATGTGTGTGTGTGTGAGTGAGTGTGTGTGTGTGTGTGTGTGTGTGTGTGTGTGTGTGTGTGTGTGTGTGTGTGTGTGTGTGTGTGTGTGTGTGTGTGTGTGTGTGTGTGTGTGTGTGTGTGTGTGTGTGTGTGTGTGTGTGTGTGTGTTTTTAGTAAGGTTCTTGAGGTTCAGTCAATAAATAAAAAACAACTATTTTGGCGACGTTTCGAGACTATATTGTTCTCATAATCATGCCCTACAGTGTAAAAACAGGTTACAATATAATTATATAAGTTATACAATTTATTTTAAAACATAAAGTTAGCTACAATACAAGTTTATAACGACATGTGTCATAATAATAAAAATATATATAATTACAGAATATAGAGGAGTATGAAGCTATTTAAAGTGTTACTAGTGGATATGGAATAGAATAACAATTCTGGTACACAACTAACCTAGGGAAATTTTGAACAGACAGTCACAAAGGTTGTGGGAAAATCCCTGAGAGAAAAATTAAGTTAAAAGGACAGAGTGGTATTCCCAAGATGCAGGTACAAAAATATTTCAGTGTAATATACTAATAAATGGAAGAATAATTTATGTTATGTATATAAATGTAAAATGTTTATTATTGGTCTAAATATATTAAGTTGGAATAACAGGTGTTAAAATTCAGAACGTCTGATTTTTTGTTTATTGCGCGGTTTTTAAATTTTTCCATGGTTATCATATCTTTAATATTTCTTTTAAAATTATTTCGTTCATAGTGAATAATTTTTGGGAAATCAAATTTAAAAGAATGTTTTGTTTGCCTGTAATTTGTGGTGAGAGCTGTTTGGTCAGGTTTGTTCGGGTTTTTATTTATAGACGTGCAACTGTATGTATGTTGATACACTCGTCGTTTAAGATATTGTTCCGATGTACCAAAATAAGACTTGTCACAACTATCTTCACACGGAATTTCATAAACAATATTGGATGCAATTCTAACTTATCCGTATCTTTGGTTTTGGTGAATAATTTATCAATGGTGGAGGTAGAGGCGAAGCCGCGACACGGGATGCTAGTCAATAGTAAAATAAAATTAACAATTAATGACTATTCGAAACAAAAGGTGAGAGAAAACAGGCCTTTTTTTAATTCAAACCGATATAGCTCCTAAACAGTAGGTCCTATTAACAAATAACAAAAAATATTTTCAATGAGGATTCTAGGGTTGACTGTAAGATGTAAAAATGGAGAAATGGTCAGAGATGCAGTCAAGTAAATAAACACGTCCAAGTTTTTAAAAAGAAAAAACTTTGTATTTGGAGTGCCGACGTTTCGATCTGCCTTGTAAGGCATTCTTCTGGGCTAAAAAATACGCCTTATCCAACTAGGCCACGGGGTCGTATCCGAACCAGGCAAATCCTCTCTCTTCAGTGATCCATAACTCCCGGGCACTCGCAAATCGCGATGTGATTCCGGGGATGAATGTTCATATTGAACATTACATTTAACTTGGATCTATTGACAATCCGTCACCGGGATATATATATGTAATTTTTCTTGATATAAATCAATATTATTAAATATATTATTTTATTTTTGAAGAGAAAAGATTTGACCCGTCGGAATTCGAACCCAAGTTCCACCTCTCTAGCGTGGCGCCTTATCCAACTAGGCCACCGGGGTCGTATCCGAACCAGGCAAATCTTCTCTCTTCAGTGATCCATAACCCCCAGCACTCGCAAATCGCGATGTGATTCCGGGGATGAATGTTCATATTGAACATTACATTTAACTTGGATCTATTGACAATCCGTCACCGGTTATATATATATATATCTATATATATATATATATATATATATATATATATATATATATATATATATAATTTTTCTTAATATAAATCAATATTATTAAATATATTATTTTATTTTGAAGAGAAAAGATTTGACCCGGTCGGGATTCGAACCCAAGTTTCCACCTCTCTAGCGTGGCGCCTTATCCAACTAGGCCACCGGGGTCGTATCCGAACAAGGCAAATCTTCTCTCTTCAGTGATCCATAACCCCCGGGCACTCGCAAATCGCGATGTGATTCCGGGGATGAGTGTTCATATTGAACATTACATTTAACTTAGATCTATTGACAATCCGTCACCGGTATATATGTATGTAATTTTTCTTGATATAAATCAATATTATTAAATATATTTTTATTTTTGAAGAGAAAAGATTTGACCCTGTCCGGATTCGAACCCAAGTTTCCACCTCTCTAGCGTGGCGCCTTATCCAACTAGGCCACCTTAATTTTTTCTCTTTCTTAAAATCTTTTCTCTTCAAAAATAAATAATATATTTAATAATTTTGATTTATATCAAGAAAAATTACATATATATATATACCGATGACGGATTGTCAATAGATCCAAGTCTGTTCAATATGAACATTCATCCCGGAATCACATCGCGATTTGCGAGTGCCCGGGGTTATGGATCACTGAAGAGAAAAGATTGCCTGGTTCAGATACAATAAGGCGCCACGCTAGAGAGGTGGAAACTTGGGTTCGAATCCAGGACGTGAAATCTTTTCTCAAAAATAAATAATATTATTTATAATATTGATTTTACAATAAAAAAAATTAAATATATATATATATATATATATATATATTATATACCGTTGTCAATAAAAAAAAAATGAAAAAATAACTAATAAAAAGTAAATTAGTTTACTAAAGAATTAATAGTTGTTCACACAATTAGAAAAACATCTGAAGTTAATTACATAATTGGATACAAAAAGGCGCCACGCTAGAGAGGTGGACAAATATATTTATAATGTTCATTTTATAATCACTGAAGAGAGAAGATTTACCTGGTTCGGATAATCCAAAATATTAATATAATTATATATATATATATATATATATATATATATATATATATATATTTATATATATAATAATCCAAGTTAAATAATATATGATTCATTCTATTTGCGAGTGCCCGGGGGTATTAAGAGAGAAGATTTGCCTGGTTCGGATACGACCCCGGTAGTTTATATTATGGAAACTTGGGTTCTTTCGTAAACTAATTTACTTCGTATTATTTATTTTTTCATTTTTTTTATTACTTATTTAATTTTTTTAATTGTATCATCATCGTTGCATTCAATTTTTGTTATTTTAGCCCTGAAGATGACCTGCAAGGCAGGTCGAAACGTCGGCACTCTAAATGTGAAGTTTTTTTTTTATTTAAAAACTTGGACGTGTTTATTTACTTGACTGTATCCCTGACCATTTATTCACTAAAATATATTTTCGACTGAATTTCTAATAAGAAAACTATCGGCTTATGTCCGATCCTACAAACACCAACTGAGAGCGGGTCAAAATGTGTTTTTGAGGGTGAGAAAAACGTTACCTACACCAAAAAAATATAGACCCTCAACCAAAAGACATTTCCATGTCAGAATTTTCAAACTTGAAAATATTATTAAAAATTATTCGAACATAAAGTAGCATACTTTAATTTCTTTGAATAAATGTGATAAACTATGATTTTGTTAGCATTACAATAACCTGTAAAGAAATTACCTATTACTGGTACTCCTATTACCTTGTTCTATATGAGGATACCTCGAAGCCGCTTTCTTTTCAGATACCTCATTGAATAATCTTATATTGATTTAAAAGCAATTTAAGTAAATAAAATACAAATTAAAACTAAATCTTAAATTATATGTCTAATATTATAACTATATCCATAATATTAGAAATAAAGACAGTTTTCATCATATTTTTCATCAACAGTTCTATCATTAAACAGATAGCAAGCCCTTTATGACGTACCACTGTTTCCATTTCAATGGCGATGGAACATTCATTTTCCAAATAAATATTTATTTTTGTTTATTTTTGGCACTTACAGCCTTTTCCATTTACATGCCTCAATTCATAAGATTATAAAATTCTTTGATTCCCTTAAGACAATTACCAAACTCATCTTGATATAGGAACACTTTCTGTATTATGTTATTCTATATATTAAAAAAAAAATTCAACAATTCTGTAGGGTTTGAATAATCAAATAAAATTGTTTATATTCAAAGTTTTGGGAAAGTAAAAGGAAAATTTTGTTAATATTACAACATTGCTTGACTACCAACCATCATATATATTAAACAAGTTAAAATGCTTTAAAGACAAGAGGGGTGTGGGATAATATGTGTCAATTTCCTAGTAACAGAATTTAATACAGAAATGAGGAAATAAGATAATTTTCATTTTCTGAGAAAATCTTTTCAACTTGGGCCTTATAGTCTAACATTTTCATGGAATGCAAGTAACAGTTCTACTTATTTTAATCATCTTTATTACTTCCTGTTTCAGGTTACCGCCGTTACAAAGCTTTGTATATTCAACACCCGATGTAATAAATGGTTAAATAAATTACGTTAAAATATTACAGAAAGTTGTACCTTTCCGGGTTTCTTTCAAAAGTATTAAATATAATAGGACAGAATAAATTACTGTTTTCTTTGTGAGTGAACTTTGAATCGTAATTCTTCTCATATTTACATTCGGAGAACAAAACTAGTGATAAGATGTTCATGTTTCATTCCGTCGCAATGATCTAGTAAACAGCGTGTCCTCAAAGACGGAACCTGGAACAGTGTGAACGTCATTGGAAAATAAAAAAAAAGAAAGTGCATTACTGTAGATATTTTTTGTAAATCGAATATCGAAACCGAAGTTCGACCTAGCTACCAAGGGTAGAATAAATTCTTAGTCACACCCTGACAGCTGGAAAACCTCGAGAGACAGCAAGGAAGGGGAGGTATAAAAACTTATTAGTGCAATAAAATAAGGGTTTGGCGAAGAAAAGACTGCCGAACTTTATTCTTAAATGATCATTATGTTTTTTGGGGTGCTGAATCCAAATCAGAAGATTGCTACCACAGTAGAACAAATAAACAAAAAATCAACGCCCAAAATACTGGGTTTTTGCCTATAACACGACTACAAAGCCTTTTTTGAAGATAATCTTTATATATTAATTGTAGCTGGAACTAGTACTTACGAAATGAAAAAAAAAAACTCCGAAATCGGACCATTTTTATATTCTTATGCTCTTGGGAAAAATTGTAGAAATTGGCCAACTTGTGGTGAGTCCCACAAATTTCTCGTCCTCATTTGACTACAACTCCGATCCAAAATTACTTTTTTTCAACTTAAAACTGGTTAAATTTACTAATACATCCAATATATGTAATTTATTTTTTTTATATTAAGAGATTATTAAGTATTATATAAGGAAATTGAAGCAAAGATACCTCCCAACATTAATTTTATATTTCAAAGATTATATTTATATAACCGTATGGGCGACATTTCATGGCTTTGACATATTTTCAAGCCCTAAAAAAATAATACAAAAACATAGATAACGATTTAATGAAACTATGTTATGACAATCATAACAATTATTTGTTCTTTCCTAATTATATGTAATACATATAAATATATAATGTCATACTGTATTACCTTAACATTACTTCATTGTTAGTAAAATTATTTCGACTAAATGACTCGTGAATCATTACCATCCACCAAATTTCTGCAATGATATTTAAATTATCTATTGTACACATCATTATTATTGAAGTTGCAAAATTTATCATTATATTCGTATAGTAATTTAAAAGTATTATATTTACCTTATTTGATGAAATATCTGAAGTATACTCAGAAAACAGATTATAATGTGATGCCTTACTTGTCCGTATTGAAACTATGTAAATATTAGTTTATGTAATATATATATATATACGAGGGTAAGTCAATAATTATCCGCAATATAGTTATAAAATTTTATTGAAATGAAATAGGAAACTTACAAGTACATCATTTTTCGACATAGTCCCCTTGCTTTTCAACGCACTTGGTCCAACGTTGTTCAAGTTTCCTGATGCCCTCATGGAAGAAGGTTTTGGGTTGAGATGCGAGCCAGGAATGCACTGCTTCTTTCAATGCTTCGTCCGAGGCAAATCGACGGCCCCTAATTGCCTGTTTGAGTGGACCAAACAAGTGAAAATCAGATGGAGCGAGATCGGGACTATATGGAGGATGATTCAATACTTCAAAATTGAGTTTCTGAAGCGTTTCTACAGTGTGGGCAGCTGTATGCGGACGGGCATTGTCGTGCAACAACACAACGCCTTTTGACAGCAGTCCTCGGCGTTTGCTTCGAATTGCAGGCTTCAGCTTAGCAGTAAGCATCTCACTGTAACGTTCACTGTTTATTGTTGTGCCCCTTTCCTGATAATGTTCCAGTAATGGACCTTGTGAGTCCCAAAAAACCGTAAGCATAAGTTTTCCTGCGGACGGTTGGGTTTTGAATTTTTTCTTGCACGGCGAATTTGGATGTTTCCATTCCATACTCTGCCGTTTACTCTCCGGCTCGTAATGATGGATCCATGTTTCGTCACCAGTAACGATCCTGTCTAAGAAGTTGTCCCCTTCGTTAACATAGCGATCCAAATGTTTTGTGCACACGTCCAAGCGCGTTTGTTTATGCAACTGTGTCAGTTGTTTTGGAACCCATCTTGCACAAACTTTATGAAACCCAAGTCTACTGTAAATGATTTCGTAGGCAGAACGAGAGAATC
Organism: Euschistus heros; assembly: GCA_003667255.2. Lineage (NCBI taxonomy): Eukaryota > Metazoa > Arthropoda > Insecta > Hemiptera > Pentatomidae > Euschistus > Euschistus heros. The sequence goes on along the minus strand of RCWM02000302.1, from coordinate 124,209 downwards.
ATTTCACGTGAACGCTCAATGTTTTCCTCGTTTATGGCGGTAACTGGTCGTCCAGCTCCTTCATTTTGCGTAACACTTGTGCGACCATTTTTGAATTTTTCAATCCATTCATAGACACTCCGTTGTGGCAAACAATTGTTCCCGTACTGTACCAAAAGTCTTCGATGAATTTCGGCCCCTGATACACCTTCCGACCACAAAAAAAACGGATCACTGAACGTTGCTCTTCTTTGGTGCAAATAGAAAGTGGAGTGGCCATTATTAACAGCACGACAGCGATAACAAAACTAACCTACCAGCTTGATACGCACATAAACATAACAACGAATAAACAAAGCATGCGCCATCAACACAAAAGAACAGTACTGCCAACATAAACAAAAATATAGCTATATTGCGGATAATTATTGACTTACCCTCGTATAAATAGGAAAGAAAAAATAATCATTATGATTGTCATAGCACAGTTTCAATGTTTTTATTTTATGTTTTTGGGGAGATAGTTTTTATTTTATAACATCGGGAGATATCTTTGCTTTAATTTCCTTATATAATATGTAATTTATGTTAAATCCCGTGAAACACCCACGCCAGCCCACTGAGCATGCTATTATTGTCACATTTTGCCAAAACATACATAATTAGCGTGCTGACCTAGATGTTATACGGAATTTAATATATATTACATATAAAGGATCGAATGATAAATTTAACCAGCTTTTAGAAGTCAAAAAGAAATTTTGAATCGGACAAATATTTTCTGAGTTCCAGTGAAAAATGTGCCACGACTAGTTGGATTTCACAACCGTCAAAGGTTTTTAGCGTTCTGGCATGGTTATTTAACGGCTTTATATCATAATGACAATATATACATATATGATAGCTGAATATTCAAAAAGGAAAATGAGCAAAATTCCACAGATAAGATAAGATATAAATAAATTAGAAATAGGATCAGTTATATGTTATATTCGGTGAAAGTAAAATTTATATAAAATGGAATCTTAATCATGCAAGTACTGAATCTGAATCTGATTCCAACAATGCAAGAACAAAATATTTTACTGTAAGTATTTAAATGTTTACAGAGAATAGTGGTATAAAGAAGGGATTCACAGCTGGCTTTCAGGTGGTGTCAAACTGTAGGGCACAATGGTTTGCACAATGGAATTCAATATAGATTATTAAAATCACGTTATCAGTCAACAAATAAATCTCGATTTTTATCTATAAAACGGTTATATTTTCAGCAGTTTTTAAAGTGTATTGCCAACTGATCTTGACGTTACTCTTACGTAACGAGCATTTGCTAAATTTTTTAGAGAGAATTTGTTTCTGTTATATTCTCTGTTTCTTGTGAGTTAATTTTTCTCACCCCTTTCTTTTGTTTTTTGATATCACTGATAGTATGACGTTACAAAAAAAAAAAAGTTTAGAATTAACCTATTTTATTCTTGTTAGGAGTATCAAAATAATTTTAAATAAAGATGTGTGTATATTTTATGATTCGTAACTATCGTAATGTGGTTTTTATTTGACGGGTAGGAAGGGGAGTCTGTTATTAATCTTAAGTAATGAGGAAAATGTGAAAAATATGGGCACCTCTCCCTACTGGCTAAGGGAGATATTGAAAAATGGCGACAAGGACTGTCCGTGGAGCCATTTGCTAATATAAGCACAGAATACAGAATATGATTGAAGCGGTGGGTAGATAGGGGGAGAAGGCTCCCGGCAAGGAGCGCTATCCCCACCACCTTAAACCCGGCTGTTCCAGTCAGTGCCACTGTTTACCCTGTGTTTATTTGGAACAATTGGTAATTTTTAGGTCTTTGTTGTGTGTAAGTGTTTTTTTTATTTCTTAATTAGATTAGGAAATGCCGTGTTTGGATGTTCTAGGAAAGAGTCCAACAAGGATTTAAACCCTCTAATAACCCTTCACCGGTAGGTTTCAAACGTACACAGTTTAGTTTTTTTATAAATTGAAAAACAAATCTTCGCCACTGTAAAAAAATATTTACTGTGGAGCTGTTTAACTTTATTGTTAAACTCCCCTATATTAACCCTATATCATATGTATTGTAACCACAGAATACAGAATATCCTGTATATTCAATTAGGATTGATGAATTAATTGCCAATTCTATTGAAATTATTTTTATTTGAAAACTAGTTTCAAATGTTTAAAATTAAAACCTTAAAACAAATGACGTTTTACAATAATAATATAGTTTTATATTCAAATCAATCTTTAAAAGGTAAACATTTACAGTTATAACTTTTATTTTTACCTTAGCTTCCCTGCAGTTGAAGAGGAACGAAATTAGTGGGTTCAAGCCCTAAGGCGAGAAAAATGGAAGGCAACAAAAACAAGAGTTATTTGTTCGAAAAATTTTAAAGAGGATGATTTTGACAGATCTTCTCCATTTCGAGTAAATCTAAAGAAAGGTGCAACTCAGCCGGTTTTTTATTTCCCAGATCATTTGAGAAAGGAGAATATTAAAGTATATTTAACTTTTTACGCTTTCCCCCTGCTTTACCCAGACGTAGGTATTTAGACATAAAAGTTTAATATTGGATTTTTTATTTTAGGAAAGGCGGCCAATAAAAAGGCTTGTGACTCCATTGAAATATATTGTCACTAAATAAAAAGAAATTTAAAAATGTTTGAGATCACTAATAAAAACATAAACGAGCTCAAAAAAAAAACAAAAAAAAAACAACATCAATTTGATGAAAGATCTGTTCAGCTTTGAAATACAGCTGATTCATTAAAAAAAAATAATGGATGAAAAGAAAAACAAATTAAAAACCTACGCCAACACATTTTGCGGTGTAAGATGAAAAACTATGCCTACCAATAGTCTACAAAAACTGAGTGAAGAAAAACAAAACTTTGGGAGATACTTTTTTTCTAGATTTCCTCATTATTTAGCAGATGGCTCTCAATTTTAATCTGATCGATCGCAATGATAAGTCCGAATCCACCATTTTTCGAAAAATATCAATGATTATATACATAAAAACAAAATAAGATCGAAAAGTAATAAATTAGTAATTTTTAAAGACCATTAATAAAGAAATAATTTGGAAAATAAAGTTTTTCCGTGTTTTTATTTTATTTCTATAAACAAATTTTCTTTTAGTAAGATTTTGTTTTATTTTCGTTCCTAAACTACCGACCTACCTATGCATGAATGTGATAAATGTCTGAACAATTAGATGAAATCCAATAAAATTCGTAAGAGTCGAAGCCTAAATATTAGATGATAAAGTTGTAAATAAGCCTGAGTTGGAACTACCCCGGGGTGAAGGTGCCAGGGGAGCCTTATGGCATTAGTGTCTCTGCCCCTTCTATTATATTTTGTATTCTGTGAATATAAGAGAGCAGTGGGCAGTTGGAACCATTTTTCAATTAGCATTGTAAGTTAGTGTGTGGTTGCAGTCTGAGTTATTGTGCAAATTGGTGTTCATTCTGTACTGTATACTTTTAAGTGACATGTGAATTCGTTTTCGTTTCATGTTCTAATGTTGATTTAATAATAATTTCACAATGATTTCTGAAAAACAGAGATCTTAAACTACTTTTTGAAGCACACCTTCAGTTACGCACGCTATTAGGTTACATGTGATTGTGGCCATCTTTCTTAGGTGGAATTGGTGTAAATATGGGCACCCTTTCTTGATATAAATATGGACCCCTATTTCCCCGGGAAGTTCGACATATCTCTTGTTAGAGATCACAACTTGCATCTTTTGTGATAGAAAGTTCTCTGAAGACTGAAGAAGTAGTATAAGGGATCAATTTCACACATTGAAAACTTATTAAAATAAACTGTTAAATAAAAATTTAAAATACAAGAATATTTTTATTAATAAATTGATTTTATAATTTTTTTTTAAAAAAGTTGCATTTGTAAAAAAACATTAGTTAGATAGTCAAATTTAATCAGTACAGACTCTAGCTGAATGGAAATCGGATTCTTCCCCCTCCCTAATATCAGAGGATTTGGTAGTTTTGTTAAATTGTCTGGTAAAAGGAAGAGCCTTTTATGACACTGCTAATTAAAAACTGACATAACGCTTCCACCGCTGGCATAATCTACTAATAATTTATAGTGGAAGTACAGTAGAAGCTAGAGTTTAAAATGAGACGAAACTAAAATAGTTCTGAAGGTTCTAACTCTTATTTTTTTTTGGTTGAAGTTACAAGTGTCTACTACTGGCTCAGTGTCTTTACCCTACTGCTACTCCTCAAACAATAGTATATGTATTCAGGTGTTTCCCTGGTTGTTTTGAATAGGAAAAGGAATTATCGCAAACAAATATTTATTGAAAAAAATTAGCAAATCTATGAAGAGGCTATTTAAAAATGTTTAACTTTTATAGGATACAGTAATGGCTTCTAATGCTGAAAAAATAGGGCAAATTAAACAAATATTAAAAAGGGCTATTATATACGGAGCAAAAAATTAGTACGAAAAAAAAACTTTCCAATTGAAGTAGCTAAAGGTTTAGAGGGGCACGAATTACTTCGGAATATTGGAAAATGGGAATAGAGCTGGAAATTGAGAGAGAAATTCCGGTTGATTCCCTTCTTTTTTTTTTATTATTTTTTTTAAGCCGGTGTCTGTAACACTCAGCCGAACGATTAGTTTCAGGTGTGTTGAGCGTGAACCATATGAGGATTTTATATCAGATTTTATCGGATTATATATACATGGAAACTCGAATACATCTTTTTTTTAAAATTTATTAATAGGTTTTTTGTGTCAGATATTAGGAAAAAACGGTAATGTTATATATATCGATTACACTTCAAAATAATATGTATAAAAAAAAAAAAAAAAAAAAAAAATAAAAGCCTGCATGATTATTTGGTTATGTGAAATTACAAGCAAGATCGAGAGGTATGATGCCAGATTAACATGGAAGTAAGTTGTTCAAACTTAAAATTTCGGTAAATCGTTCTGCAGCCAAGGGATAAATATTGCTATTTCTGAGACAAGTTAAGCTTGTTTTTGGACTTCATTAGTAATTAACAACTTTTTTCTGTATATTTTTAATTTTCAAATCCACACCAGTGAATAAAAGCAGATTTGATCAAGACAAATAGCATGTCAGGGAGGCCAGTACCCAGCGGTACTTATTTCTAACATGATCTATAGTTAATTTAACCGAGTAGATCCCTCGACCAAATTCTTTGTAGACTTTTTTGAGTATTTTTTTACATTATTCTTGAGTTTATATTTTTCATTAAGTTGTGAGCCTTAATGTTTTTTACTTAAAAGTCTGTATTATTAGTAACTTAAGTTTATTACTTTTAATTACCATATGCATGCTTTACAAATACTAACAGTGTAATGGCAGAAAGAAAACCGCTTAGTAGTTCGAAACTGCTAACTTCAAAATGTACTAACAGTAACAGACCTTTTAAATTACGCTGTGAATCAGCTCATTGAGGTATAAACCCTAGGGCAATACCAGTTACTTCAATAAAATAGTTTTAAAGGCCATTTTACAAGCTCAAGTAATTTGCGCAAATGATTTTGGCTTGAGTATAATCTGTAGGGACGAATATTCAACTTGCAGTTGGTGTTTTTTTTTTTTTTTTTTTTTTTTTTTTTTTTTTTTTTTTTTTTTTTTTTTTTTTTTTTTTTTTTTTTTTTTTTTTTTTTTTTATGTAAATTGCAGTATTTGCAAGAATTAATAATTCTTCGTCATAATTTTCCGTTTTCAACAAAACAGAGAGGTATTCACTACACAACTGTGCAAGCAAAACTGAACGTGTAGACAGCACTAACTTGATTTGCACAAACTGGCTTGAATGGAAAACATACCTTGTATTGTAAAGGGATAATTACAAGAGTGGCAAAATTACCAAAGTAAAGTATGTATGTAAGGAATGAAATTCTTCAAGTAGAGGCTAAAAATATAATGATTGTCCTTATGACATTTGAGAAAAGCCCACTGAGGTTTTTTTCATGGCTACTTCATGTGAGGATTCTATTCTCTAAAGATTTGTAAAAACCTTGGCACCTACTTTACATTCAATTTATGACAGAGTACTTCAAATTCATGAAAATTAAAGAATACATATCCCAAAATTTAATGAAATGCATAGTAACAAAGAAAGATTGGTAAAGTGATAATTTTCATTCCATAAAGTGGCTCGATCCTACAACAGATTCTAAGCAATTATTTCAAATAACAGAACAAGAGAATATAAATATAATACAATGTTTTTTTTGTTTTTTTAATTTTGCTATTCAAACATTATTTGATACCAGGCTGTAAGCTCTTACCTTGAAAGTGCACTCCTCAGGATGTGTGACACGATATTCCTGATGACCAGGTGCAGCATACCATCCGCAGAGAACAGGAATGAAGATGAATCCTGGTGCGACCCAGGTACATAGGAGCATGATAGCGACCACTCTTTTTGTCATGTTGATTGGATACTTGAGAGGCTTAACTATAGCATAGTACCTATTAAAAACAAAAATCAAACGTTCTATAAATAGAAATATGAAAATATTTTTATTTTAGTTAATGCAAAAATAAATTCTGATGGAAATGAATTTAGCATTATAGGGAGGAGGGAAAATGTTCCCAATTTTCTAGAATTCACAACTAGTTTATTCACAACTTCAGAGAAGGGTTACCAACTTACACATTCCGCGTGATCTTAGAAAATCGATCGCTTGTTTGGTAAATTACCAAATTACAAAGCCTTCAACTGTACCTGGGAAACTAATAAGGTGTGAGAAGTGCCCAAGAAGCAGAGATAAATAAACAAAGGTTTACTGTGCTCATTGTTTTACACCAATATGCACGTATTGTGCCAAGAAGGTCTGTGAAGTCTGCCTGTAATAGTGTTTGTGATTCGTATAATACTTTTTTTTAATTATCTTTTATCCCATTATTTATGTTCCTTATATAGTTATAAATAGGAATCAATCACCAGTTTTTAGAGTTTTTCATATACTCATAACTTAAAACTTTAATATTTCTTAATTTCCATTTTTACAGTTTTGCCTTTTTTTAAATACACTTTTTTGTAAAATAACAATATACATTTGTTTTTTCAACCCCATTTAGGTACCTTTAAATATGAAGTGTGGTTGCTTTGTTTTGATTTTATTTGAACATTTACCGCGAACATTTTGGAATGACAAATATTGGGGTCCATATTTGTAATACCATTATTATAGCGGTATCGTAAGAATTTATGGACCATACTAGTTAAGGGTTAAATAAAATAAAAATGAAAGTTGCACTACTTAAACTTAAACAATGAGTGGTGTTAAGTACATTATTCAATAACGTTGTTCTGTTTCTCGAAAAATTTTGTGCAGTTGTGCAAAGCGATGATATGGTTAGAATCACCCAAAACCAAAACCTTTTACTCCCATTTTAGGGGTCGACTCAGTGGCGAGCGAAATCGGGGGCGGAGAAGGCGGTCCGGAACATGAATGAGGTGCTTGATAGTATATAGGATTAAATATAGTATATATACACTATACGATATAAAGTAAGGGTACTGGTCCCAATAACCGACTCTTCATAATTATGGACCGATGGTTTTGAGCCATTATAGTAGGTTCCAAAAAATTATTTAAGCGAAATAATTTTCCCTATCAGAGGTTGGTTACAAGCGATCTTGTTTTATAACCATTTCTACTATATATATCATAACCGAATTCTTGGTAGTTAATTAATGTTTAATGTCGTATTCTAGCCCTACAACCTCCTTTTTTGAAACCTGATTGGACCAAAACCTACTCACGATATATATATATATATATATATATATATATATATATATATATATATATATATATATATATATATATATATATATATAAATTGTTTTGTTGTAGATAGTTCCCTGTTATTTACTTTCTAACAAAATATTGTCAAGCATTTGAAGATGTATTATAAAAATAAACCTGGTATATTAGTTTCATCATAATTTTAGTCATAATGAATTTCTTTTATTTCTGATCGTTTTCACAGGTCAATAATATATCTCACCTTTAATGGAATACTGTAACATATTGAAAATTTCAACATATGGTAAATGTCGTTTTAAGTTTTTACATTTTTCAGTTTGCCTTTTTAAATTATAGGTTTTTCTAATCACTGGTTGTTGTTTTTTTCTGATCGGAATGCAGGCGAAGCAATATTTACGATGTACTAATAGATTGCGTGAGGTTCGTTACAGTCTTTACAGAACGAAGTAACATCCGCCTAACCTCGGGCGAACTGAACACAACTAAACTTATTACAGTTCATTCTGCACTATTATATAAAAGGATATGCCATTTTTTATTTGTGATAACTAATCACGAAAACTGCTGAACCGATCTTTACCAAATTTTAACAACGTCATGTTCATATTAGAAAGCAATAACAGGCAGGATTTACGGATTCTCAGTTACATTTTTACTGAGAAAAAAAAAATATGTGGCTTCCAGTAAAGTTTGAAAATCGCGCACCATTTTGCAATAAAGTATACAATAGTGCGGTGTTTTCAGGAGCTTGAAATTGGTAATCAAATTTACTTATTTTAAATTAAATTGTTGTATTAAAAACGATAAATATGTAGATACCAGTGAAGATTAAAAAGAAACAAAATGTACCAAATTTTAACTACATCATCTTAATAGTTGTGGGCAGTTTTAACAACAATAAAATTTACTAATTTTTAATTAAATTCTAATAGTACTAGGCTAAAAAATTACAGGTATGGGTGGAAAATTGAGGCTATCTGTAGAGTAGATCTTCGGACTGGTTGTTAAACTAACGGCCAATTATAATTAAGACTTTTCAGAACTGAAAAAAATCATTCTCTTCGAATATATTGCGAATTAAGTTTTTCCTTTTTAAATGCTTTTCACGGTACAAGATTTTTATTAATAACATAATAAAACTTCAAGTAAAATTATATAAGTTGCTTACTTATGAGAGCGGGCGAAGCCGCGACGGAGGATGCTAGTACCATATAAAGAAATATTTGCATGATTTGTTGTAAAAAACTCAAAATCAAATTTCTCTGATTTTTACAATATTCCAAGAAAGGCAGTGCAATATGTAACAATAAAAAAGAAAAAAGGTATAAGATGATGGCATTTACCTGTCGACACTGATGCAACATAGATGGAGGATGGACGCCGTTGAGAAGTAGACATCCAGAGAATTCCAGGCGTCACACATTATATATCCAAAGAGCCACTTCCCTCCTGTCAGCTGTATCGAAGCATTGAACGTCATCACCGTCACAGCTACTAACATATCGGCGAAGGCGAGTGACACGACGAAGTAGTTGGTGATGACCCGTAGCTTCCGATGCCGCATGACACTGACGATGACTAAAAGGTTGCCTAAGATGGAGGCGATGATGATAGAGCCCATCGTGAACGCCTTGAAGACGAAGACGATAAGGTCAGTCCAGTCTTCTTCCGGAGCGGCCACCACCGTCCGGTTGGACTCAACAGTCCCAGCGACCTCGGTCACCATCTTAGCTTTTCTTGTTCGGCGCCATCCTCCGACTGCAACAAGCAACATCAAATCATTATCTATAGTAGGATTATCTGTAAAAACATATTAATATATCAAGATGACCCGGGCAAGAAATTAAAATAATCTTAAAAGATATTTTGGCCAAGTTGGCTAAATAATGCAAAAGAATTCCTCTTGGAAATAATGACACAAAAAGTAAATTTCATATTTTAGTGTTTGCCCCCTTGACCATCAATGCTCATATGTTTTCTATAGGTCCTAGTGACGATGTATAAAGGAAGAAAGAAAGATAGAAAAAAAAAAAAAAACCTTTATTCTGGAACACTTTGTCCCAACAAGAATAAACTAACATCACAATGTTAGTTTATTCACAAAGCCTGGCTTCGAACATATCAGGCAGTAACTCTTGTAGGTTATAAATTAAATGACTATAAAATAAATTTAAAAATAGATACTTATAATTATTTAAGATATAAATTTAAAATTAAGAACTAATCTTCGGGTTTATATAAGAAACACTCTTACACTAATGTATCATTACACAATTTCAGAAGAATGATATTTGAGGAGGTGGATAAATAAATTGTTTTCAAAGGATGTGAGAGGAGGAGCATTCCGAATTGAAATGGGTATGGAATTCCAAAATATCACTGCACGAATAACAAAGGATTTTTCAAAGGAAGTATTTCAATGCGAAGGGATATATAAATCAATGAGCTAAGATCTGGTATTCAAAAGATGGAAGAACGAAAGGCAAGGATGTTTTAAATATATGAAGGTTTATTGGACTTTAAAGATTGGAATAGAAAGGTAAGTATTGTCGAAAATTAGATCAAAGTCACGTTAACTCAGAATACCAGCAAGTGATGTGAGACCGCTTGGGTTTCCTAAAAATTAATCCTATACAAGAATTCATTAATCTTTTCAGTCTAATTTCAAGCTCTCCAGACAGTCTTCCATATGTTAAGTATCCATAATCGAGGCACGGAAAGATGAGGGAAGACACTTGATACGCAGTTGACGGGTATTGCGTGGAAAAGAGTCAGTTAAAGTTAACTTTAAGCAAATCTTTGATCCAAGCAACACCAACAGAGCTAGTGCGTGTCAACAAATGTAGAGAAAACGTTACTTTTTTTATTCTCAACAATATAGCCCCAAAACAGTGGGTCCTAGCAACAAATGTTATATAACAAAAATATTCTCTATTGGAACGTTGACAAGTATGTCAAATTTTCGATCCAAGCAACACCAACTGCTGTTGCTCAGTGTCAAAAAAGCTCCTACACTTAAAAATAGTGGTTTTAAAAGTGCCTTTTTTTATTCAGATCAAAACGTTCAATAGCCAAGAGGGATCGAGAATGATCGGTCAAATCGAGGTTAATTGTTTTAAAATGCGCTATAGCATGATCAGAGTCAAAAGGAGCTCACTCGTTGGAACCTGTCACCTAGTCAATATTATATAGTATACGAATAGTTGAACTCCTAACTGCCCCTATTCTCCTAATATCAAATTATCAAAATACGCATAACGCCCTCGTGTTTCCCAAAAACGAATCTTTTTTGACCAACTAGGTCACCGGTAAAACATGTTAAAAAAATATCAATTATAAAATATGAATTTCATTTGTTTTTTATTCCAAACCAGACGGAATCGAAATATTTTAAAGTAATCTATAAAACTGTGGGTGGGTTGGTTTTTATTCCATCTATTTTTTACTAAGATAGGTATAAAACGTTTTTTTATTGGTCCTCCTCCAAACCCAGGGGAAAGCTGTGGAGAACCTCCACTCTTCTCAAGACCGTCCGTGCGCGACCTGAGTCGCATCCTGCTCGAGGTGACCCTGCTTTTACCAAACACGGCGGATCTCGACCGGGAGGTCATAAAAAAAACATCCCTGGTGATGGGCAGCAGTATCACCAGTACTGATATGGGGCCGAAAACAGTAATAGTTGGTTGGGCCCATGAACAGACATCTCCTGGCGGAGCTGGAGTCTAGCGATACGACTGGAGAACTGCGATGGGACCTCACCCTTCAAAGACCGCTGAAGTCGGAAGAGTCCAACCGCAAGGTGCAAATAGTCTCATCACTCATCAGAGGCAGATGGAAAATAGGGCTCTACGCATTCACTTCCCATTATGGCCGCAAATGGACAAAATGATACAGGACGAGGTGCTTCTCTTGTGAATTCCCGCCAGGCATGTAGAGCATCAGGCCCTACTCGGAGGGGCCGCTTCCGAGCTACTGGTGGTAAACTCCCTTCCGGTCGTGGAGTCAGGGCTGGAATAGGGACCTTGGCTACTGACATTTCTAATAAGAAAAACCTCCAAATTATGCAATGGAATGCAGAGGGATTGCTGAAAAAAAAAAAACTAAATCTCATGAACAGAATCCATGAAGAGGTGGTGGATGTAATCTGTATACAGGAGACCTATCTAAATCCCAACCTACGATTTAGTGTGAGAGGCTATCAGGTCTTCAGGAAAGACCGCCTCGGTCGAAATAAGGGAGGCATTCTAACCATGGTACGAAACTCGCTCCCAGCTAAAGAAATATCTCCACAGGATGAACACCTAAACATTGAAGCAGAAATCCTCGGAACGTTGATCCAAATTGGCGAAAGGCAGCTAAAGCTGTATAACTACTATTGCCCTAATGATAAAATGCTATCTCTTCAAGCTATGGACATTCCTGAGGACGACTGCCTTGTAGTGGGTGACTTCAATGCCCACTCCCCCTCGTGGGGATATCGAGATATAGACCAGAGAGGCGAAGAAGTTGAAACATGGCATACTGAAGTTTTCCTTCAGCTGATAAACAGACCTGATGACCCTCCTTCATTCTATTCACGCACCTGGAAATCAACTACCTCACCGGACCTAGCGTTTGCTGTAAACAACCTAGCTAGGGCTACAAGGCGACTAGTGACAGACCAACTTGGAGGTAGCGACCATAGACCGATCACACTGGAAATAGACTTAAACCTTCCTGCACCTGAAGCCAACCCTCTCCCGAGATGGAACTTTAAGAAAGCCAAATGGAACATTTATACCGATCTTGTGAATAAGTACACATCATGCATCAATGTAACATCCAAAAAGGTAAATGTATCTGCCCAGCGCTTTGCCTCGGCCATATTACACGCAGCAAATGAAAGTATACCTAGAGGATGCAGAAAACAGTATAAGCCATACTGGACGGAGGAGCTGGACCAACTAGAAAATAATGTTTCGCTGTTACGTGATGAGGTAGAAAGATTCCCTTCCTCTCAAAATAATATAAAATTGAAAGAGGTAACTGCAAAACTGCGCCATGCTACTCAAAAATCTAAAAAGAAGGCCTGGCGCGAAAAAACTGAGGGCCTCAACATGGACAGGGAAGGCAGGAAGCTTTGGAAATTGGCAAAATCATTGTCAGGTGACACAAACAGGAATGACCCATTGACAGTGGAAGGAAATGGAAAACTCATTACTGGAAAAGCAGCAGGAAATATCCTTGTCGACCATATATGCCAAAGTGGAGCTCTAAACATTAGCCCTGGGAAGAAAAAAACAGATGAGAAGGAAAGTAAAAGAAACCCTCCGGGCAGCGAAATCCAAGAAAGAGGAGCTGGATCGGCCATTCACTATGAATGAATTGAACAATGCTGTCAACTGCTTGAAACCAAAAAGCTCTCCGGGCATTGACGGTATCATGAATGAGTTTCTCATTAATCTGGGGCTCCAAACAAAGCAGCGTCTCCTCAAGCTCTTCAACACCAGCTGGAAGATAGGTAAAGTTCCTGAGACCTGGAAGGAAGGAGTAATAATCCCTCTACTAAAGGATGGCAAACAAAAAACCAACCCAAACAGCTACCGACCCATCACCCTTCTCAGTTGCATGGGTAAGCTACTGGAGAGACTCGTAAACAACCGATTCATATGGTTTCTTGAAAGGAATGACCTCATAGTACCAGAACAGGCAGGCTTCCGACGATTCCGCTCTACAGAAGATCAAGTCGCCTTCATCACCCAAGAAATAGAGGATGGCTTTCAGAAACAAGAGCACACGCTTGCGGTATGGGTTGATCTGGAAAAGGCTTTTGATAAGGTGTGGACAGAAGGCCTAATTATAAAAGCTGCCACCATGGGCATCCATGGAAAAGCCCTCATATGGCTCAATGATTATCTGAGGGACCGAAAAGCAAGAGTGAAATCTGGAAATGCAAGGAGCCGAGCCAAAAAATTTGAAAACGGGGTACCACAGGGTGGAGTCCTGTCCCCAGCACTGTTCCTAATATACATAAACGACATCATTCAGGATTTTCCAAATACTGTAAAAGTGTCGTTGTTTGCGGATGACATTGCCCTCTGGAGTAGCTCGACTTCAATATACGCAGCGCAACACAGAATGCAAATGGCCTTGGATAGTATCTGCCGTTGGACTGAAGAATGGGCCATGACAATTAATCTAACCAAAACAAAATACTCCATTTTTAGCCTCTCTCCTAAAATACCGGACGCTCTAAAACTAAATTACAAGCATGAATCTCTTGCAAAAGATGAAAACCCCACTTACCTTGGTATAAAGCTGGACCCAAGGCTCACATGGAAACCTCATATCGAGCAGTCTGTTCGTAGGGGAATGATAAGAACTGCCCTTATGAAGAAAATTGCAGGTTCAAATTGGGGCGCAGACCTGAGGACACTTAGGTCACTATATATGGGCTATGTCAGGCCCTCCTTGGAGTATGGCATCACAAGTTGGGGAACCGCTGCTGTCTCAAACCTCCGGAAAGTTTTCGACCGTGCAAAACCAGGGACTAAGGATCATGACAGGAGCAATGAAATCTACGCCTATAGACAAAATGGAGGCCCTTACGAAAGTTCCTTCAATAGAAGACCGGAGAGATGTGAAACTCCTACACCTTGATGCAAAAGCCAGATCCACTCCGAAACATCCTTTCCAAAAAAGAGTGACTGAAAGAAATAGCAATCGATTAAAGCGGGAAAGCAGTATGCACATTACGGCAAGGTTACTTTTGGAAATCGATGGAAAGCGGCGGATCTCAGAAAAGTCTACAGCGGCAGAAGACAACCCTCCATGGCTTGAGGCTCCGAAACCTCTAATAGTTCTGACAATCCCTGGTATCGCAAGCAAGGAGAACTCATCCGAAGAGCAAATGAGGTTTCTTTCCCTTCAGCACGTAAATAATGAGTACCCAAAAGACCAGTGGACCCGCATATATACTGATGGATCGGCCACAAATGCAACAACAAATGGTGGCGCCGGTATCCATATACAATTTCCTGCAGGAAACATAATCGAGAAGGCTATTCCGACTGGCTTTACTTCATCAAATTATCGAGCTGAGCAGGAAGCCATATGTGAGGCATCGAGAATACTTAGGATACTTAAGAGACCAAAGAACTCAAAAATAGTATTCCTTACTGATGCAGCATCAGTGTTGCAATCTCTTAGATCGAAGTGGGGCACGGGCCTGAAAAATCTCTCCAAGGAACTTGAATGCTTGATGGCTATCTACAAAAAAGTCATCCTGCAGTGGATTCCAGGACACTGCGGACTCACTGGGAACGAGAGGGCGGACCAGCTGGCCAAGGAAGGAGCTTCGAATGGGCAGTTCGAATGTACCCTCAGTCTCGAGGAAGTAAAAACGCTCAACAAAGCCGCAGTCAGCCAGCGATGGATTGGGAGACATCCACATCACGATCCTGGAGATGCAATCTACGAACTCACTCGAAAAGAGCAGGTACTCATCTTCCGATTGCGAACGGGACATAACAGGCTCAGAGCTCACCTGTTCAAAAAGCTTCATATTGGATCCGGCCCCCTTTGCGAGTGCGGAGAGGGTGAACAAAATACTGAGCACATCCTTCAGACCTGCAGGCTCTATTCTGAGCAAAGGAAGCAGATATGGCCCTCTCCAACCGATGTGCGGACCAAGCTCCATGGTGACCTGGAGGACCTTAGGAGGACCACTGAATTCCTCATCTTGACCCCCGACCTGGCCATCTAAGGGAAGAACGCAGAAGAAGAAGAAGAAACGTTTTTTTTTTATTTTAAACTAGCATACCCAGTCACTGCTTCGCCCGCTCGCTATCTAAGTAACGATCTTAGATATATTCAACTAATAACAGAAGTTTTATTTTTTAACAATAAAAATATTATAATGCAGTTGAGAATTATTATCTCACAATATTTCTAGATATTTTCACTCAAAGCTGTAACCCGCTATGATTGCAATGATTTGCTCAAAAGCATTATGGGACATTCAATCCTTAAATCTAATCTATGAGTTGGTAATTTAGATGGACACAGACGTTTTAGGAAGAAACTCTGGCGGATAATGGACTGCATTAACAGTGCTTACAACCCTATCAGTAGAGATATTCTCTATATCACAATTTACTTTTTCAATAATAATGTTCTTAATATTCTCTGCTTTAGTATTTGTTGGTAATATTACTACTCTTTCACACAACCAATGGTACAATTTATTAAATAAACCTAAAACATTAAAATGAATTTGAAATCATTGAAATATTAGTCTTCTTAAAACCTTCATCAAAAGCTATGGTTAGGTTGCCCATTTTTTAAACACAATATCAAAAAATAATCGGTATTTTGATAAGGCAATAATGTTTAGTGCAACAAAAATAATTTTATTGATTTCATTTGGTTGGATTTTAATTTCTATCTAACTATAAAAGTTAATGACAGAGTGACACACTTCTGCCACTTAACACTGTGAATTTAAATTATTATTATAGTAAACTATGCTATTTAAAATATTCCTAGAATTGTGAAGATTTTGTAGTTAAAATTTGGTACAGAGGGGTTTAATAATTTTTCCATAGCAAACTCTGGTGTAGAATGCCGCTAACCATATATCGTTCGATTATTAAATATCCCTAAGATACACACGTCACACTATAGCTATAGCACTATAGCTTTTTTTATAAAAATTTATTTGAATCAAGCTAATTCGATTATCAAATTCTAGCTCTATATAACATTGTACCGTTTTAACCAACGAAAAATGGCTTGTCCTTATATATAATAGTATAGATATAGATTAATTTAGAACATATGTTTTATTGGTAATTGTTCTCAAACACCTGCACTAAAGTAGTATTTATAAAAAATAAATGTTATTTTGATATTTACATACACCTAGATAACTCTGATTTAAATTTTTTTTTTTCAAAAACCTTTCTGGAGATATACCTAATAATTTCCCAAATTTTCACGGCGATTGCATATACTGTTTTTGAATCTATTGAGTACAGATATACACACATTCATTTTTATACGTATATATATATGTCAGCTTGTATTACCATATATAAGCAATCTTTAGATTTCTTTCTTAACTGTTACCCCTGGAATAATACTTTATAAATAAATTTATAACACTGGATAAAAATATAATCATAACATATAAATTACAAAATATTTTTTTAAAAGAACACTTCTTGTGGACGTAGTACAAACACAGATCCATTAACCTTTGCCGGCCTCCTCAAATCAGTGTTTGTTTATCCGGCTCAGAGGCAGGGCAGGGCTCCACGGAGGAATTAGAATTTCAAATTCCCAATCGTCGGGTCGAATGCAAATGGCACCGTGAAATATCATCTCAAATTCTTCACCACCGCACCACAGCACTGGTCAGTGCCATCTATATCGCTCTTATATAACCAATGCCTATTTTATCGTTTGATTAATAGCCGTCTTTAGGATTGTATACAAACAGCTTTTGGGAATCTCAAATATTTCGTCAGCAGTAACTACTCTGATCAATAAAGCTTGTTAGATTTATATCCCGTGTATATCTTACTTTGAGTTCATTTATACAAAATAAATCCTCAAACGCTGCATCACTACGACTTTATCCAGTTTAATTTTTCAAGTTAGTGAAGAATAAATCTTTGAGTAGATAGTTATTATTATTGCATAAAAAATGATGCTCAATGTATCATGCTTATCTCACCTCAACGCGCTGTATTTGTTTTAAATATACATGTCAAGATATTGCATGCTTATTTATTCCTCCTATTAATTTCTACCAACGAGTAGATATTTTTTCTGATTATTGACCATATCTTATTTGTATCGACATTTTATCGTTTAAAAACTAGTCCAGGTCATTTTATAATTTGTATCTGGCAGGCTGAAAGTCTGCTGAGAATGATGGTTAAAGCAGAGATTTCAATTCAATCGCCTTAAAGTGGTTATCACCGTTCGATTTATTATTTTCCCAAAAGTTTTAAAAAAATTCTGGGATTTTTATCCAACAAAACTTAATAATCATTGTCATCTGGGAAAAATTACTGCCATAAAAGTTTAATAAATATTTTAAACTATCGTTGCACACACAAATGTATCTTTACAACGAAGTCTATACATATTTCAGGAACTTTCAACGAATTCGTAACTGTTCCGTTCGAGTTTTAATTCGTAAAACAAAATAATACGAAAAACGCGCAAACTTGTCAGTAGGTTGGGAAGAATAATAAACTGCTCAAAAATGGAAGTGGAGCACTCAAAAAAGTGAGTTAACGCTTTTAACAAAATGATCTTTGACTCTTCACCCTCCCTGAGAAATATAATTCACTCTAAATCTCCTAGTTCTGACCCTGACATCAGTCATTTAACTAGCTAATGTATTAATTATTGAATCAAACCAATTCGTATTTGTACAGCCCTCTCGATCGGTTAGCTTTATAAATTGATTTTCCTTTAAACGCTAAAAATAATAAAAAAACCTGTACCGCTACAACATATGAAGGGTCTTGGGTTCAGTATCTTGTTAAGGGCATGTTATTACTTGGCCAACGGTTGAGAAAGGGGAAGTTTGGCAAATTCACGCTCAACCGCCAAGTTGTTGCTTCCCCAATGAAGGGTACCCACTTAATTGACCCTAGCTGAGCCACAGGAGGTTATTCCCGATCTCAAAGTGAATCCATAGCAGAAAAAAATAAAACAGGAAATAAATTTAATTTTTTTTAGCCGGACTCGGATTCTTGCATGGGATCATGGTAGTGTAGTCCCACAACTCCTTGTCATAATACAGTCCTGCAAAAAAAAAAAAAGAAAAAAAAATCGTTCTCTTAAGAAATTGTTCATGATTTTTATATTTTCGTGTGTGCTGAATTCGAATCTGAAGACAAAAAAATTCTATCTAGCAATATTTTTGAGAAATTAGATTTTGTTTTTGAAAGACCTGAAAGCGTGATTTTTGTTTATATTTTTAAATTTAATTTTTTTTTTGTTATTCTCTTGAACATTTTTTGTGACTTTTATATTTACATGTTTGCTAAATGCAAATCAATAGCTAAATGAATTCTACCAAGCACTATTTTTTAAAGATTGCTTTGGAGAGAAAGAATTGAAGTGGAGGAAAAAAAGAACTGAAATAACACTTTTTTATGTATATTATTTAACTATTGTTTTTTGGTGATACAGCAATATATAAAATAATAATATCTAATACTGAACATAATTTGTATTTTTTTTAATTTGTACTCTACATCAGGTTTCTCCCATCGTAGTGTCCTACAGTAGTCGGCAAGATTTATCTCATTGCATTTACCGCTATTTCTTTTTTCTATTTAGGCTTGATGAAATCGTTTTCCGTGTTCATCTAAAACTGCTCAAAAGTTGGGAGGGGAGAAATTCGAATGGTAATGATAAAAGCAATTCTTCAACATTGTCATTTATACAACGAAGCCTAATACTTATGCTTTCCAATTTTTTATTTTATTTTTTTATTTTGTAGCACATTAAGAAAGTATCAAAATCATTTTTTTTTTTTTTTTTTTTTTTTTTTTTTTTTTTTTTTTTTTTTTTTTTTTTTTTTTTTTTTTTTTTTTTTTTTATATTTTCAATTTAAAGTTTTCAATGATTAAAAATTTCAAAAATGCTCGAAATGTCAAAAAACACACCATATTTCGACCTAAAATACAAATTTAACAGAAAATAGTGACTGATTGAGATTTTATGATTTCGGATTCGTGTTCAGCTCACACAACAATATAGTAAAAAAACACCTTTTTTGAAGCATAGCACTTAGTTTTAATTTGTGTACTCTATTATTTATAACCCATAATGTGATGTGACGCTTAATGCTTTTTTTTATAATTTATTATATTGGTAAAACTACTATTAATGTTTTCATTGATACACTATAAATTGATATTTTGGTTCAGGTAGATCTTGAAACAATTTTTTTATTATGTAGTATTATACAGAAATCCTCGTTCGGTCCGATTCGTGGCTACGTTATAATTAGGGTAAAATAATGAAATCTCCTTTAATCAGGTTTTATTGCTAAATCGCAAAATATTAACAAATAAGAGGAGCAAACCATTCAGCAAAGAGCTAATATTAAGATCGACCCAGAAGTGGTGAGAGACGACGCTATCAGATGATGTGGAGGGAGTTCTCTCGACTGCTCGCCAGGTAGATAAGACCTGCCATCACGAACTGGCTCCTAGACCTCCTAGGGCACGGAACCAGCCGGTGCTAGATCGCTTGCAGTTATCTCTACTCCTAGATCTAAATTAGTTTATTTATTTAAACTGCTCTAGGAGTTTACGATTTACAAATGTTAATTAGTCCCTTCTATTCTCCTTTCTAATTCAGTTCTAGTTTACTGAAAACCCTAGATGAACTTTATTCAATATGGGTCATTCTTCCATTACATACGAATTTCTGTCCCGAAGCGATTGTGGTTTCTAAATTAAATTTCTTGTAACCCAACTGTTACAAGTAGGTGCTAGGTACTTACCTTTGCCTACTAATAGGTAAAATAGTTTTTTAATGGTTATTGATTTGTTTTCATGGCTAAATTTGAATTCAAAACGTCAAAATCTATTCCCCTCATGTGTACCATAACATGAGTTAGTAATGTTAAATGCGTATAAGTTATTCATTTGTACAATTATTAACTTACTTTTTTTTTTTCTCTAGTATCTCTGCTAAGTTGCAATATATTGACTTTTAGAATTGAAACTGAAACTAATTGCTTACAATAATAAGAATGACTTCTAATGCCTGTGTTCCATTGGGTCAATCTTTTTTCCTCACATTTTTTTGAAAAAGCCCGCCAAATAATAAACAAAATTCATTTCATTATATTTGAAGCTGGCAACACTACAGAAGCTTCCTACCAAACTGAGGGTAACCTAACATACAACAAATTTCTTTTGTTAGTTGCCCAAGTTTGTGTCAAATCAAGTGTTTGAATTGTTTTAATTCTATTTCCCTCACATAGCGATTTTTCAAATAAGGTAACTTTGATAATTATTGTTTTATTAGCTGTTGATGTGTTTTCCATATGGTTCAGAGTTCCATTTGTTTTTGTTTTTTGTTTTGAAATGCGTGTGGTGATGTTAATCTTAAATCAAACTCAAAATTATATTTCCCTCCCACCAAAAGTGAACAAGTGTAAACATGAACAAAGTAAACAGAATGATTATATTTTAGTAACAATAATTGGATTAATTCTGTCATCCAGTTTATTAAGTGATTAAGTCAAATTTTTAGCAACATGAGTCAAGTTACTAAAAATAATTGTGTGTTTTTTTCTTTAATGGCGAATAAATGTTCAAGTAAGATGCATATTGGTCTATTTTTCAAATTTTAGCATAGGAAAAAATAAATTGAGATTTATAACTATCAATATTTATATCTGTTACAACAGAGAATAAATATTTAGGTAAAATGTTTAGCAAAATGAGTTTAGTGACTCTTAAAGCATAGTTATTTAAAATGAACGTTTTACTTAAACACTTATTCACCACGAAGAAAAACCTCCACGATTTTGTTTTAGTCAATTAACTCATTTTGCCGAAACTTCCACTTAACTACTTATTCACTGGGATGACAAAATTAATAATTGGATTAATTATTAATCGAAGCAACATTTTTTTAGTTCTACTGATTAAAGAAAAAAAAATATCTACGATTTCTTATTATATTATTATCGAAATTAGTTTTTATATTTCCTATATACATAATGATTTCAATATTCTTTTAGTCCTTGACCTCCTATCTCTTGAATTCTCGAAATTCCAAACCTCCTGGCTCATTTATTATACAGTTTCACACATCCTTGCAACCCACCGCGCAGATTAAAACGACAGTGGATCCAATGCATATAGTAAATATTTATTATTGGACTTCTGACAATGGCCAGCTTCTCCAGGAAATCTCTGCGTGACTGTGTAGCCCTCTCTATCAGTATCCACTGCATTCTGCTAGCGAAGCAGCTGAGAGAACTGAGCTGAAAACTCTTTGTGTCTTGTTAGGCCTCCTAAAGTAGCGGGACAATTTTGGTTCAGTGTTTGTGAAAGGGATGCTTGTAAATATTGCTTATATAGTATGATTGGATTTATGTTTTTTTTCTATTTCTCAATTTACTATATTTCTCAGTTTATTTGTTTATACATGTACCAATATCCTAATTTATTTTATATTTTAATTTTTTTAATTTTATATTATTTCTTCTATAGTTAGAGGCTGTTCATGTTAATTTTCTCTTTACATTCATTGTATCTATTGTATCAATGGATTCATTTTCATCCAGATAATTCATCGCCGTTTAGTGTGGCAGCTTGTAATTTTTTAATAAAAAATAAATAAATAAATAAATAAAATGTTTTACTTCAATAAGTTTAAAAAGCTTAGATTTCAAATACTTGTTTTCGCAACAATATTTGACTAAATGTTAATAAACAGATCTTTTGCTGGAGATATATTCACATGAATGATTAATGTAGGAGTTGCATTGGAAATAGCAACACAAAGCGTTGCATGAGGTCTCCAATTTGTCCCGCATGAAATAGCTTGGGCTGATATATCTAGACATTACACATAATAAACATGTGTATATTTGTAGTGCTATTGATCCTTGCACGCAATAAGGAAATTAGGAAAGTGTTTGCTCTAAATCTTGATTACTGCATTTCCTAAAGCGATTAGCAAAAGTTGAAAGACTCCATTATTAAAGGTCATTTAAGTGGCTTATCAGAACTTAAATCAGTAATTTGAAAATGGAGTATACTGTACAGCCTGCATTAATAACGATAATAATCCATTTGGTTTGAAGTTTAAAAAAAAAAAAGTATATACTTATTTTTAAGGGCTGCATTTCGTTGTTTTCGAATAATCAAACACTAAATGGACAGCAACAAGCATAGTATCTAAAATTATGTTTCAATTCAATGAGATATTTCATCCTAGAAATATTTCATTTTTGAATATAATAATGATAGGTTTTCTTTTTTAATAATTTTGAATTAAATATACATTTTATACCTTTATATTTTATACATTTTGTGTTTCTCTAAAATGATCTCTTACACTGCTTACTTTTTATTCGGATTGGATATAAATCACCTATTTTTTTAACCTTAAATACAATGGAATATTTATTGATCTATCTTTTATCCTAGTGAATAAGTGGTAAAGTCGTATTTTGTCCAAAATGGGTTGTTGTTGTAGTTGTTTTTGGGGCTTAACGTCATTATGTACTCCAAGTAGGGCAGGAAGGACGGGCTATCCTACAGGTTACCAACCTATTATAGCCAGTGTGGGAAGGTGAGGATTTATTCGTGGGTTATATTACGAAATAAATTTTAGGTGGGATTTGGAACCTGGTTACGAGCGCGGTGAGACCCACACCCCAACTCACTAGTCCACCGAGTCCCCTCCAGAATGAGTTAAGAGACTAAAAAGAACTCGTGGAGGCTTTTCTTCATGGTGAAAAGTGTTTAAGTAAGGTGTTCATTTTAAATAACTATGTTTTAATAGTCATTTAACTCATTTTGGTAACAATTCTACTTAACCAATTATTCACTGGGATGACAGATATAACTAATAATATTTATAAATCTGAAATTTACAACTAATAATGGACTAAGAGTTAATATAGATCTCAAATAATAGACGATGTGTATAAGCCACAGTAAATAAGGTAAGTTATGAATTGTATTGTAAATTGTAGAATTAATTAAAGTGTTTTTAAGTAATATTAATGTGCCTTTACAATTTTAGAAATCTGAGGATACGACTGAAGTCCCAAAACAAGCTAAATAAATTAGGAGTTGTTTCCCAAAGATATATGAAAGAACCAAATCTCATTTTAAATAAATTGTAATTACATAAATCTCAATTAATTTTTTCCTATTCAAAAATTAAAAAAAAAAAAGAAGACAAATATATTACTTCTGTATATCATAGTTGTAGCAATTAATAGATATTTTTTTATTTTTATGTTCGATACGTATTTAAATATAAAACCCATCAATTTAGATATTTTGAAAAAAAAATTTATGATCTCCTTTTAAATATTTAGAGAAGCTTTAATGCTTCTTTTATAATTCAACTTCTCGAAAAAATATCACAGAAACTAGAATAGAACAGAAATCAGACCCAATTAGAACAATTCTGACTAAATTAGCAAATTGATCTAAGTATATTTTTATGCGAAAATACACAATATAATGAGATAAACTCAACAGTATTTGAAGTTCCCTTACCTAAAAATCACTCCATTAGATATATAAAATATAGATATAAATTTAACAATTAAGAGAGATGAAATATAGTTGAGGAGAACTAAACGTGAACCTATTAGCGGAGGGGCGTGGCTATAAAAGAGAACGGCCAATAGGAGGCGGTGTTTACCTGGAGCGGTATAAAGGACTTTATTACTCGGCAGTAACCGACCAATAAATTGTCACTTTACTGGCTGTATACTGCCTCATAAATCTTATCTCTCCGTTTGTTTCAATTTATCTCTCATCAGGTGGCTTCTTCTATAATAGCCCTTATTTCTTCTGCATCTCATTCCTTCTGAATATCAATGGCTTTCTACTGCTTGCTTTTTACTATTAGAGAGGATAATAGCAGTAGCAGCAGTTGTGTACTAGAATTGGAAGTCTATTCATATCCACTAGTAACATTGGCATGATTACGAGAACAATATAGTCTCGAAACGTTGCCAAAATAGTTGTTTTTTATTTATTGACTGAACCTCAAGAACCTTACTAAACATATATATAAATATTTTAATTAATATGCAACACTGTAAAAGTATTATAGTTGATCATTTATAGTTGATAAATCATTTATCATCATAATAAATAATTATATAAACTATTATAAAATCATCATAAACCATATAAATATCTATAAATAATTTATAGCGCATAGTTGATTATAGCATTATTATACGCCCAATTATAACCTATGGTAGCGAAACACAGTTCCTCAGAATAGTCAATGAAAGAATGCTATGAACATGGTAAAGAAAAGGGTCTAACAAATTATAAGATAAGTAGCCGATCTATTCTGAGAGAAAGTGGACTGCTAGATCAAATAATTAATTAAAATTATTGTAATGCCATCCAGATATTGTGTAGTTTATAGCAGAGGGAATGTTGAGGTGGTATATGGTGGCATGGTAATGTGGAACGTCTCGGAAGTGACCTTCTCCGAAGAAAATTAATTTATGAAAGGTGCCAAAGACGTCCTAGATGGTTAGATGACCTAGAAGAGGACTTAACATTACTATTATTAGTTTAGCAGTTATTACGAATGAAATTCAGTCTCAAAATTCATTTTAGCCAATTTATCAACACTCAACTGATTAAATAAATTTCTGTAAAGATGTAGATGGTAAATGGTATATTCTCTAACCATAAAACGGTATGCCAAATATTGCATGCATGACACAGTATTTGTTTGACTATTTTACTATTTGATATTTATATAGTATGCATCTTCTTCTCGAGGAAACATTGGGTATTGTTCGGATCATATGAACGATGAAGTTCAGAAATCCGTTGCCATGTAATCCCTCGGACCTTTGTCTTTGTGAACTAATAATACGGTGACTTCATTTATTGTGGGCGCATTATACCATATCCCTATGTTCACCTGCTGGGATTAGATCAGCATGGATGATCAATTAAAAATATTCAATTCCCGAATGGGCCTAGATTCAAGGTGATCTTTAAAACTCCAAACGAGATTGTTATTATTTTGTAATAGAACCTGCAATCTCTCTATGAGTTCTCTTTTAAAATTTGGGTTTGCCTTTGACCGAGTC
This sequence comes from Euschistus heros, assembly GCA_003667255.2. Taxonomy (NCBI): domain Eukaryota; kingdom Metazoa; phylum Arthropoda; class Insecta; order Hemiptera; family Pentatomidae; genus Euschistus; species Euschistus heros. The sequence goes on along the minus strand of RCWM02000302.1, from coordinate 98,571 downwards.
TGGCACCCAGGACTGCTTTACAAGCTCCGCAAATTCCTTCCTTCAACATACTTCCTAACTATCCGTTCCTATCTGAGTGATAGAACTTTCAAAGTAAACCATGAAAATTCCTATTCTTCCCTCTTTACCCAATCTGCCGGTGTTCCTCAAGGTAGTATCCTAGGCCCCATCCTCTACACGGTGTATACAGCTGACATTCCAACTCATCCTACCACTGTCCTCACCACTTACGCTGATGACACGTGTGTGTTATCAGTAACAATGATTCCTTTATTGCTTTCCAAACACTCCAATCCCCTATCCTAACCCTTTAAGAATGGTGTCAAAAATGGAGAATCAAAATAAATCTAAAACAATCTCACCAAATAACCTTTACCCTACGTCTTAAACCCACGACTTCCTGTCCTACAGTATCCTTTAATGATATTCCACCAATCCCTGTTGAACAGATCCACTACCTAGGACTCCACTTGGACAAACGTCTTACTTGGAATCCACATACAAGACTAAAAAGACAAGAAACTGCCCGTTGTTACAGAGTACTTCAACATTTACTTGACTTTGCCACCAATAAACTTATCCATAAAGATCTAAATGTTCCATATGCAGATTTAGCCCAAACTAGATATCTATCCTTTCATAGTAAGCTCCATAACCACTCAAATTCCCTAATTTCTCAACTTGCTTCCCACACCATTCCTGATAATCCTCCGAGGCGACTGAAAAGAAGATGGCCCCCTTCTAATGTAGAATTTTTATTAAAGTGCTACTGATGGGTAGTACTTTTCATGTTTTGTCACGTTATCGTAATAGTTAACAACACATTTACTTGATGTATAAATTTTGTACAGTTGTAAATTTCAATAAATTTAAAAAAAAAAAAAAAAAAAAAAATTAGGTTTATATTCTTTCGAGCAACTATCTGGACAGATTCTGATATAAAGTAGATCTGCAGAATTGTAGGATTAACTTTCGAAACTAGAAGTGAACTACTAATTAAATGATGATCTTGAAATCCCATCCTTTTATTTCTTTTGTTCCTAGCGATGTCATTGAAAAAAGGGTGTTGTACATCTATAATTGTTTAAGAACTCTACAGAGAGTGGTTGTGCTACAAAATTATTTTTTTTTTTAAACACGGGTGGATCTTCAAGTTTTTGTATTACAACAAATATTAAAAAAAATAAACCAACATAAAAACGACTGTAAAAGAATTAATAAAACGGATAATTAAAAAACTGCACTGATTGAACGCCCCCAAGGATTAGGTCACGAATTTAGTTTTAAAAATAACAAAATTGTAAACCACGAACATAAAACATACAGTAGAAAATTATTAGAAGCAATATACATAAATAAAACAATAGACAATGCGTTTAACTATAAAACAAATATAGGCAAGATAGGAACCAACTACGTAAATATTAATGACAATTTAAAAATATAATTATTATCAAATCAAAATTAAAAAATTAAAAATTAAAAAAAAGAAATGAATAAAATTAAATTTAAAAGAATTAATTATAAAATGAATATCAGTAACAAGACATTTGAAATAGAAATTCCTAATAAGTTGAATAAATACTCATTGATATAAACAGTTCTAAGTATGTAATATGTGGAACGGTAAAGAAAAGTTAAAACATTGTACAGTTGAATTAAATTGTTGAAGTGCCTTATATAATTAATGACAATGCGAAAAAAATTAAAGAAATAAGGTAAATTATTATGATAGTATTGTAAATTTGTAGGATTAATTAAATGGTATATATGTAGTGGGTAACATTTTTAGAATCAAGGAAATGGGAATAGAATCCCGAAAAATCAAGATGAAAAATCAGAATAAATGGAGGAGTTATCCCAATGGGATTACATTGAGTATACTTGAGTCCATGCAATAGTTTATTTATATAACATAATGTAGCCTTTATGTAGATAGTAGAATTGTAAAAATAAATATAATAGATTTTATTTATTCAAAATGCCACTGGCTAGGAGGTTCGTAAATTTCTAGTATTATAATAGTATATAGTACGTTTTGAATAGAAAACAATTTACTAAGCGGTAGAGGATACACAAATTTGGAAAATTAAGTAATTTTTTTTTCTTCTGAGAAATAGTGGAAATCCATTTCATGGATCCAATTTCGAAAGTCAACGCCCCATTTAATAATATTAATGTTTGTAATATCTGTTGTTACTATTGCAAAACCACTGGCTGTGGTAAAGTAAACAAGACCCAAAGTCGTAAACAAGACCTATATCTTAGTCAACTTAGCAGCGAATCAAACTATGATCTATCTTTTAAGCAATGACGGTCTCTTCTTTCATAACCTTGTGTTTTTAATATAAATACATATTCCATACCCGCATTTATGAATTTATTTTCAACTGAGCTGAATTTTGAATTGGTTTGAACATAATTTTAGTTAATTTTAATATTCTTTACTTGCGATTTTAGAAGATACCCTTAAACTTGAACCGGCCGATAGAAGGAGAAGGATACGGCAGTTCCGACACTGAACGAAGACAAGTCGAAGACTAAGTATAAGGCTATTAAGACCGGACCATGTGGTTCGTTCTGCGGCATTAGTCACGCCCTAATGGCTGGGCACTGAAATGAAATTCCGCCCCCGCCCCAGGAATGCAATAATAATTGAACCCCTAGGGGGCTCTCTAAACCGCCCCTAAAAAACACAGTCTTTATCAGGGGGCCTCCGTTGATCTAAGGCCCTCACTAGTGGGATATTTAAAATTGCCAATTAAGTTTTGGAGAAATGGCCATTAATGAGGATAGGACTTAATGAAGGTCCTTGGTTCTTTTTGTATGTGTCTCTATATATTTAGCAGAGATGTTTTTTTCGATTATTGATACTGTTACTGTAACTAAAAAATCTCTAAAAAATATCAACTCGCCATACAGATATCACTCAAAAAATAAATTGCTATTACTAAAAATACAGAGACATGGATGACATGGAAACGGACATTAGGTTAAGGAGGCTACGTTTCTACGGTCATATGGTCAGGATGAACCAGAGCAGAATAAATAGGAAGATCTTTGGGAAAATGTGTGGGTATAAAGGGGTTGGGGGGTATATCGGGCAGATGAAGAAAGAAACGGGGAAATTGGGAATTTCAAATCAAGACTGTTTCGATAGGGATAGATATAGGGAAAATGAGGTCCTTGTGGGTTCCAAGAAGGTGATGGCGAGGAGAGTAGGAAGCGAAGAAAAAAGAAGAATGCAGTCTGAAAGAATGAAGAAGAGGTGGGAGGAGGGAAAGAGGGGGTAGGTGTGTGGGGAGAGTTGGTAAGAAGTGATATTCACGAGGTCTACAAGGCCGTTTTGTGTAAAAAAAAAAAGAAGTAATAATAAAAAATAAAATAATCCATATCATAGCTAAAAAATTAAAAAAAATTCTATTTAAAAATACTACATATAATGACATTATAAAGATGTTAACTGATGATGTGTGCATTCATAGATATTCACGTGGTCTATAAGGCCGTTTCGTGTAAAAAAAAAATAAAATAAAATAAATTTTAATTGCTAATTATATACGACTGCATATCTGCATATAATAATTTGCCACTGCCGCATTAACTTAATAATCACTTTTATCTTTTCATTTTTTTAATACGGAGGACATCTTGATTATTAATTATTTTGTAATTTTCATTTTTTTTATCATGCGGTGGCAAAACCATTAAATGCCTAAATATAGCTGATGACAAGTTTTAATCTATCACTCTTATCGTGTGGCACGGTTTAAATAATATTTGTAATAGTTGATCCAGGCTTGTTAAGGAAAATCCGTTCGCTTTATGATTGGTAATTGGAGAATAAAGGTTTTCAATGAAATATTTTGTAGCCATTTTTTACCTCATACATAATATAAATACAATGCTAATTATTAATGAATTTTGTAATAAAGGTTATTGTGAATTAATTTACATAATCATTCATAATTAAACATATATTTTAAATTAGACCAATATACTCTGCTTTTAGACTGTCTATGTTCTAGGTATACATTCATTCTATCATTATTATTTTTTTTTTGTTTAGTTCCGAATAGTACAACATGGACGGAGGTACCTACGTCTGCTAAAAAATTGCCATTAATATTAGTAAATTGACCAAATAATTCAAAAATCTTTTTTTTATAACACTGATAATGGAAAAAGCTTATAATCATCTCCATAAACCATGGGGAGTGACATTGTTATGAAGAGGGGTCCCAGGAACGAATCTTAGGCAGCAGTTCATTGCTTCTCCAGTATTGGATCACGTCATTAGAAGAGAGATCTTCACTTTCAATATGGGGAAATATGACGGGAGAGACTAGCGTGTCAAAATTTCGATTTAATAAGTCAATTAGGTAAAAAAAAAACAAAAAACGAATTTTGTCACTTACAATTAGTCTTATAGGCCCTTCTTGCAATTCATGGTTCTTGAGCTTGCTCTGGGGCATTTAGAAAGTATACCGTATAGAAAGAGTCACTTCCAAGCTAGAACGAATCGCCTTTACTTCAAAATGCTGATTTGAATATTCAAATACAGTTTGATTTCTTTCATAAATATAATAAGCAAAAACATGGCCAAATCGCACTATGTCAAATAGAACACTTATCTCACATTAATCAAGCAGGCTAATTTTACATTTTTTGAAACTGATATTTGAGACTTCTTCGTCGAATATAAAAAAAAAAATTGGAACTATATGCAGAGGACCCATCTTCAATGAAGTTTACCCACAAATTAAAAGTTAAAAGATATAAAGCACTGTATGAAAATCACATTTTTGATGTAATGTTCAGCCTTCAGGAATCCACTGAAGGAGATTACAATGACGAATAGGTTCTAATAATAACAGAAAAGAACCAAGATGCAGAAGAATATTCATACAGTGCTTTATATCTTTTAACTTTTAATTTGTGGGTAAACTTCATTGAAGATGGGTCCAAAGCATATATTTCCAATTGTTCCAATCATATAGTTATGAGGCCTGAGGTATAGAAAAGAAGATATTTTTGGTGATGCTCAGAGGGCTGATTCCTCTCAGAGAATAATCCGGTAATCCATAACATTTGCGATATTCCGGGTAACCATTTAGACCACACTAGAAATTGGTATTACCCTTAACCTTCAAATGTATAATTCAAATCTCAAATTGACTTCCAAGAAATCAGCATCCGGGCGGGAACTATAGCTGTATGAAGAGCTGGAAAATCATATTCGAGGTCTTGTCTGTTCGTTCTGTATCCACTAATACCACCATGTTAAAATGTATTTATAAAATCATAAATAATAGAATGCATTTTACTGACACCACATCCCCCACACCATAGCATCTCTCATTGAAATAAGTTAAACATAAGTTTTGTTTCGGTTATAACTTAAGTAAATAAATTTACAAAATGATTTTTTTTTTAAATTTTATATTTAACCGTATTTTTAAATATACATAGTTTTTTATTTCCATTCAAGTTTATTAACTACCTCTATTTCACTCATCCAAATAATTCTTTCAGTTTGTAAACTCTAATAATTAAATTAATAAGCATGACGCCAAGTATTCCTTTGTGAGAAAAAACTTGGTGCTAAAGGAGTTCAAATTATTGTAGAGCGAGTTTCGGGGCTCAATATACTAATCAATTAATGTTTTTAGAATATTCATTCATTATCAGGAAAAAAGGTTCTAATTGTCATCCCTTTTCTATTAATACTGACCCGACATAGCACCTAGTTGTATTTATTTCATTATTGCTTATGCTTCGTATGAAAATGTAATCTGATTTTTTTTTTTATTTTCCAAATATTGTAATTGTCTGCGATATTGAACGCTTATAAGGAATTCGCTCTGATTCGTCGATTCCCAACACAAATCCCTTTCTCAAGAACCGAGAATTGGCATTTGATGTTAACACATCCCTCATTTTAAAAGAATATCAACAAAGAAATACGCAATATTGCAGTCGTGAATAATTTTCTATAGTATCAAATATATTTTAGTTAGTATGGTTTTCAGTATATTTTGATTACACTAGAATGTCAAAATAAGGTAATAATTGCTTCAAGTACGCATGATAGTGTAGAACATTCATTCTCAGTTTTAAAAAGATTCAAAACATCAACACTTTATTACATTGATTATATATATTAAATTTTAACAATAGAACATAAAGAGGCAAAAGATACCAAAACAAATTATGCCAAGACTTCTAAGAGATATTCTACTTCGAGCGGACTAATTGTAAGTGTGAAAAAACGAAAGGGGGGAGGTTGGTTTGTTAGTTAAATACATATTATTTACCAGACTAACCACTCCTTCTCCTCCCGTCTCAATAAAACCAGCCTACTATAGGTCCTGAAATCTTTTAGAAGCATTTCCATTTTGCCTCTTTAGGTGAGTGACATGTTGAATCTCATGTATTACATTTTTAAAAATTTAATATGCATAAAGTATGTAATAAATACATAATGTTTTTAATTTTTTGTATGTTTTTAGAACTGAAAATGAATGTTTAATATTCGAAAGCAGTCTTCGAATAAACAAATTCCAGTAAAAGTGGCAAATGATTAGTTAATCCTAATAATTATAGTAATAATTCAAAAAATTCAGGCAACTTAAAAAATTCAATAGTTCTGGATGCGGTATAATTGTTAATCGGAAAGTTCTGAACAGTACAACAATAGCTAACTAGTGGTTGTCAAGTTAGAGGTTGGAGAGTGGTTTGAATATCTCGTTTTACAGTTCTCAAATATCTTGAGAAACTTCAACTTCAGCAAAACTTACTTTATGTACAGAGTTAAAGTGAGCAAAGTTTCCAATATGTAAGTCAGTAGTTAATACAATTCCTACATATGAGGATGAAAGAATAATATAAAATTTAATGATCTTTGAATTAAAGTTTTATTTCAAGAATAATTTTTCTCATGAAATTTATTTAGAGTTCGTAGTTTCTGTTCTGTTTTATTGTCATCGAAATCTGAGAACCTAGCTTATTATTTACCCTTCCGTGTTCTTATTATTTTGATTAATGAATGAACTCCTGTATTATCTGTTAAAACGTACAAAATCAACTATATGTTTTGTTATATATTTGAAAAAAATACAATATTTCAAGTGTTTAACATTAATGTAATAATGAAACCAGATAAATAAACATGATTCTTTGAAAAATATGTTAATACTATTTCTGTAACTTTACGAAAATGGATTATAATATTAAGATGATAATACCTTCAACAACAAAACGATTGTAATGAATAGAAGGTATAATGAACTTGGCCTACAACAAAATAACGAAAAACACCTATAACTACTATATAGAAAAATGTTTAAAGGTGGTGACTAAAGTAAAAAAAAACTATAAGGTGACCAGATGATGATAACTATAGTTGAATGATTACTAAATTACAAATGGATATGGATAGATAAACGTAATAATTAATAAATCAAATATTACATGATATATGAATTGTATACAGGGTGATTTTCCCTTAGTGTAAACAATTTTTTTTGGGTAAAACTATGCCGTAAATGAAGAAAAAGGTGTTTTTTGCCATAAAAGCAGTAATATCGCCATTTTGTCCAAATATTTTCCAAACTAGGACCACAATTTCTGATTTTGACCAAAGCATACGAATATTGAATTTAAAAAAATTGAGACCTGAAGGACAGATTGATCTTCAACTTATTTACAAATGTCACAAAGTCTTATACTACTTCAACGCTCACCGTTTTTCAAAAAGCAATCCATAAAACTGCAAATACACTAACACTTGCAATTTTAACCAGCTTTCTAATGGTATGATGAAATTAATGATTCTATATCGATTTAATGGAGAAATTCACTTTTAAAACCGAAAAAAAAATTGGTGTTTCTAAATGCCATACAAATCAGTTATTTGGGTAAATAAGACATTACTGTAATGTCTTAATGAAAATATGTATTTTAAACAAAAATAAATTCATCATTGGAATTATTCTATTGTTATTGTATTACTTTTATTTTACATTTTTATTCTCTCCTGAGTGGTTCGGTGGCCCTGAAGACCTCTAAGGCAGGCCGAAACGTTGGCACTCTATTATAATTTTTCACTTGGACGTTTTTATGCCTTTTGACTGCATAATCCCTGACTATCTGTTTCTTATTATCATATTTAACAGTCAGATATATCTCATATTGTACTTTAGTTCAGAATATTTAATTCCGGAATAATAAATTGGTTATGGTAATTATAATATGATTATTCAGTCAGTAACTACTTTATGAAAGAAGAGTTTTAATGATATAATAATATATAGTTTCAAAATGCGTATTTATTTAATTTTATTTTTTATTTTTTATATAATTTAATGGCCTTTAGACATTCAGTTCCATTTAGAGAATCACCACAGGGCGGATTGTATAATATTTAGACGGGCCATTGGGTTGGAGTGGAATTAGCTGAGTCTAATGGCCCACTGACCTAACTGTACTCACGTCCATTTACCTCTAACGGCCAGAGCCACCGTCCTAAATCAATAACATTACATATTACAACATAATGATTGTAACTCTTCATTTATAAGGAATTATACACATTTTTGAAATAATACAAAAGTTATATAAGTAAATAAGCAGAAAATTGATGTTATATTGTGAGTATTTAATATAACTGTTATCTAAACTTTCCTATAAATAAGTTTAACAATTGGGTACTACTATCGAAGAGGCACTGTACCAAATCGGCCCGACTCGCAATGCAACTTCGAAATCAATTCTAACCCTTCATAGAGTTTACATTTACCGATAGCTCTTTCCTATAACATGTCATCATCCACTTGTACAGTTTCAATTTCGGTTTTGTTTAATAATAATAATAATAATAATAAAGTTCTTTATTTATTATGGGACCTTAAGTCCCTTAAGAATAAAAAATAATGTACAATCAAGGGCCTTCAGAGCCTTAAAATAAAATAATATTTTCATATATTAATAAAAAGTAACAGAAAATTTATAATATTTTTTTACAAAAAAAAAAAAGATTTATTGAATATAAACTGCTCATAATTATAGTTTATAGTTTATAACAACTAAAAAGTGGCTATTGACAGTTTTTGGAGGACAGGATCTGGGTGGATAAGAGTTGGTTAAAGAAGTGGTATTTGAAGGTAGAAAGGTTAATTGAATGACGAATGTTGAGAGGGATGGAGTTCCAAAGAAAAGAGGATCGGATTACGAAAGATCTGTCGAAAGTGGCTGAGCAATGAGCAGGAGTATACAAATCTGATTGACGGGATTTGGCGGGTAAGAATTAAGGATTAGAGTTGAAGGAGTACGGAAATGTAAGGTGGATGTTTAGTGTATTATATTGATATTCAGTCTCCTTAAATGGTAAAAGGTGTAACATAAGTCAACACCTTGAGTTCCAATTTAGATTTAGTGTTTTATATAACTATGCTCTCTTATTTCCTCAACCCTAATGTTTGAAAATGTACCTCAAGTTAACAACACTAGGATATACATGGATTTGGTGTTTTATATATTTATATTTTTTTATTTCCACTTCTCTTATGTGAGAAAGTTTCAGTCTATATATTTTCTGAATGGATTCTTTGTCATTCATATCACTTCTTGCTCTAAGGTGAGACATATGATAATATTAATTCAATAAAATACACCGAATTCTTAAAAGAAATATGAGAAAGTAAATCAGAAGTTTCATATTTTCTTATTTCCACTAACCTAATTTGAAAAACAATATAGCAGAAATCAACAACATAACTTACAACATCGATTTTCTTTTGTCTTATAATTTATTTTCTATTCCCTAATGTGAAAACGTTTATCAGAAGTTAACATTACTTGTGATTTAGTATTATACTAGTATCCCCCTTCACATCTTCTCCGACACCCTAAAGTAAAGAACTTGGATAATTTTAACTAAATTTTTTTATTTATCTATCGATAAAAATCTTGAATTGAAGTATGAAGCTTCATATGCAAATATCATTTTTTTGAATGATATTTTCACACATAGCAATAATTTTTAGCCAGGTTAAAAATGGACAGATTAGGTGGTTGAAGAGTACGTAAATGCATAATCTGACATCTAATAATTAATTTTAATGTATGAGTTGGTAATCCAGATGGACAGAGACTGTAAGCGTTTACGGATAATGGACTGCATTATCAGTGCTTACAACTAAAAGCCGATGAATCTTATTTTCGCACCCAATATCAAAGAGCGAAGGATCGACATTTCGATTTAGTGATAATTATTATTCGGTAGAAGTAATTTTATTGATTTTATCTGGTTGGATTTAAATTTCAAACCATAAAACCATATCACAGTGTGACAAACTTCGTTCTGACCAGTCATTATTGCACATATAAATTTTTATTATTGTAAATTTTACTATCGCTAAACAATCTTAGATCTATGGAGAACATGCAATGGAAATTTGGTTAAGATGGGTTCAGTTTAACCATTGTAAACTCTATCGCTGAATGGTGCTAACCACATATCAGTCGATAATCAAACATTACTGGGATCCACATGTCGCACCACATTTATATATATTTTTTAATAATTCAATTGAAAAAAATGAAATTTTATTATCAGGTTCAAACTTTATATTACACCGTACCTTTGTAACCTCTTATGTAGAATAGCGTCCGCCACCTATCTGAAAATGTTCAAACTTCACCATTGTTCACATACTATCGGTTTTTAATAACAAATCAATTAAAAATCAGTAGATTTTTTTTTGCTTGACCTTCCTGAAATTATACAGAATATTAATAACATGAGTTTAAAATTTGGTACAGATTGGTGTAGTAGTTTCCGTGGTTAGTAATCAAAAATGGATAATAGCTTGTCCTTTTATATAATAGTATAGAATAATTCTGATTTACAATGAGATTAATTCAACATTTATTTACTGTTTTATATTTCGATATTTCCTTATTTTCTCTTTGTCCCTAAAAAGTAGTGAGTTAAACATCGAAATAAATCGAAACTTTTTTTTTTTTTTTGTTAACTATTTATTGATATTTACGACTGTATACAATAAACATCAAGTAAATTTGAGGAAAATTATCATGACATGTAAATCACTTGTGAAGAACTACTCACTAGTAGCACTTCAATAAAATTTCTAAACTAGAGGGTCTCTTGGCCACCTTCTTGTAGACGCTTTAGTGGTTTATCAGGTGTACAATGTGAAGCAAGTTGAGAGACTAATGGATTCGTGTGGAAATGCAGTTTACTATGAAATGATTGGTATCTAATCTGGGCTAAATCAACAACATATGGAATATTAAAGTCTTTATGGATAAGTTTATTTGTGACACAGTGAGAAGCAATGAGGATTTTACGAAGGATTTTTGATTGTAAGGATTAGATACGAGAAGAATTGGATGGTTTAGTGAAGTACTCATGTAAATGAGTCTCTTGTCATTTATTAGCTTTGAACGTTTGTCTAGTAAATGTTGGAGTATTCTATAACGACGGCGCATTTTTTGTCGTTTTAGTCTTTTATGTAGATTCCTAGTGAGAGAAACAAGATTAGAATCGATAAAAGGTATTCTGGGCGCGTGATGGGCCTGGAGCGCCTCGTCAATAATAGTAATAAAATTTTTATACTCTGATCAATATTGTAGTCAATTTGTATTACAGCCTGTAGTGTACGAGGTGTGAGTGTACGAGGTGTGTGATCAAAAAGTTCCAGGACTTTTTATATAATATGGGAATGCAATGTCTCACAGCGATTGCGGTTGGCAGCATTGTATTTCCTGACTCAACAGGAACACAGCTGTGTTTGCAGATCAATCATAACATCACTGAAAGTAACATTAGCACAGTTTGTTTGAGGTTAGTTTTATAGAGTTTGGCTATTTTATGAAAATGAATGTGAAAGAAGAGCAACGTGTTTGTGTGAAGTTTTGTATGAAACTGAACAAAACGTTTTCTGAAACCTTTTTGATGTTACAAGAGGCTTTTGGTGAAGAATGTCTAAGCCGATCATGCTGCCATCAGTGGTTCAAGAGGTTTAAAGATGGCCGAACATCCACAGACGACGATGCTCGTTCCGGACGCCCTTCATCGTCAATCAATGATGACAATATTGCTAAAGTGGACGCGCTTTGACTGTAAAGGTGTTGTCTACTATGAATTCCTTCCACAAGGTCAAACAATTAATCGTTTTGTTTATCTTGAAACCCTCAGAAAATTGCGTAATGCTGTGAGAAGAAAGAGACCTGAGCTGTGGCAAAGTGGTGATTGGGTCCTTCACCATGACAATTCTCCTGTTCACTCTGCATTAGTTATCCGTAACTTTTGTGTAAAAATCGCAATGACTGTCATTCCTCAGCCCCCCTAATTCCCTGACCTGGCTCCAGCCGACTTTTTTCTTTTCTCGAAGCTCAATAGACATCTGAAAGGACGTAGATTTCAAACAGTTGACGAAATTAAAGAAAAAACAACGGAGCTGCTAAACACCTTTACAAAAGAAGAGTTTTCTTGGGCCTTTGATCAGTGGAAACACCGGTGGGAAAAGTGTGTAGCTTCCCAAGGGGAGTACTTCGAAGGAGACAAATTTGAATAACCTGTATGTTGTATGAATAAATGTATAAAAATTCAGTCCTGGAACTTTTTGATCACACCTCGTATATGGTTACAGCCAAATAAAGGACAAATATTAAATATTTTAGGAATTACTTTTTTTTTATAGAAGTATTTTTTCACTGTTCGGTGAACGTTTGAAGCGAAATGGATCCTCCCTCATAGCTGGAATTTTAATTAGAGTTTTCCACTTCAATCTTTATAGCTTTGGGAAGGACAATAACAATTCCATTTTCACCATTTCAGATATCCTCCCATCTACGTTGGGCGTTTGCCCTATGGCTCATACCTGAACTATATATACACCTGCAATATAGGTGAACCTCCCTCAGTTACACGGTGTTGACGTAAATCAAAATTCAAAACTAAAAAAATATCAAAAAAGAAGAAAAAGGATATAGTATGAATTAATCGTTGAATAAATACGTTCATAACATAAACCTTTCAATAGAGTAATTAACATATTCAAATACACACTTCATAAATAATAAATAAATAAAGGAAAAAGGTTTTTAAAAAAATGGGAAAAATGTGTTTAACAAAAAATGTTGTCATATTTACGCCTGAATAACCATATTTGCTGAAAAAAAATAACCCCATCATTACTTTAAATGATCGACAAACAAATATTATACCTAAAAAAAAATAAAAAAATAAAACAAAAAAAAAAAAACTTCAGTCATTAAAAAGCGTTTATTTTGTAGCAATTATTTAGAGCCGGTGGATTCAGTCTTGTTTATTTTATTCAATCGTTTTCATACTAATGTAATAGGTTAACGATTTTGAGGAAAATATGCATACATGTATGAAATGAAATAAAAAAATTATTCCGGGAAGTATTGTCCCCTAAGAATAACAAAAATTTATGATAGATAGTACAATAGTCTAATTTATATAATTTTTAACAACGCTATTTATATATGAAAAACGTGTGACTTATAAATATGGTTAATAGTAAATAAAATTGCATAAAGAACGTTCAGTAAATATACAACATAAGAAGGAAAAAAAAATTAAATGAATAACCATAAGAAAATAAGAAAAGGTTGGTAAAGAAAAGTACAGAATTTATAGCTATATGTACATTGCTTGGAGAATTTATTTACAGACACCGTGATATTCACTCTATATATTTATTAAAATAGTGTATATATTTATTCGTACCACATCCACATATACACCACCACGTACCACATATACATTCGAGAATATATATTCATATGTTCGTACCGTTATGTGCACCTAAGCATACAAATTTGAATTGTCTTGAATTAAAGTAAGGACACTTTTGGATTTATATAAAAGAATGTTAGTAACCAATGCATCGGAATCGGATTAATTGAATTCGATCAAATTGAATGTTAATTGTTTTGTGTAAATGTCCAAATAGGTTTCTGTATAAATGTTTATTTTGTGTTCAAGTCATAGTGTTGAATGATTTGAAAAAAATGAATATTTGTTAACAAAGTTTTTTCGTTTCGTTTAATTTTTTTACTTGATGTATGGACACCATGCCATTCTCCGATCATACATTATACCAAGGTACAGTGCACCGTGTCTGACAGTAAAAAAAAGTGGCATCATCGTATCATGTCGAGTTATCTACAAATTATTCCAGTCATGCAATTTTGACAAGTAATGTTGTTTGTCACTGCCTACATTTACCCAAAGACAGCCATGTATTATTCTTTCGAATTGATCAAATATTGCTTCAGATATTCGATTTTTTGTCTTGCATGTCCTTCTAACCTGGCCTAGTTGGTCTTTCTAGCTTTTACCGCTACCTCAGTAGTCACCTCATTGATGACACCTCACCGATCTGACCCTATAACACCCACTTATCCACATCATAGCATTTTCTTATTAAGATAAGTCTAGGTTAACTTGTTTTTACCCTTTAAGTGTTGTCAAATAATATATGATCTATATTTCTTATTGTTATTTTATATGTCAACCTTTTGTAAATATATACAGTGCTTTTAATACTAATTGCTTCAATGTCAATTATTCAATTAATTCTCATAGATTACCTTTATAATCCTTATAATTAACATCAGTTATTTGGCCCCATGCAAAACTCTGGAGAGGATGTTTAAAATTTAATCAGTTTATTACCTATTTCATAAACCATTTATAATTTTTCAGGCAATTAAGTCCTGACTGGTATCCCACTTAGATTAATGCTGACCAGGACTCGACAGAGAGCCGGGACATAGCACAGCCTATTTCAATTTTATGCTTGCTTATCCTCAATCCTGTTTTATTTTGGGAGAAAAAAAGAGACATTTTTTATTAGCTATGGCTATCAGGCTATCTATCACTGTGTGATAGATCGTCGCACATCTACATAAATGCAGAAGAAAATTATAGACTATTTTTAATTATGTAATTAATTACAATATTTTGTTATATTTCACTTGCGTTAGTATCTTTGTTTCTGTTCATTTTCCATAGAAGGAATTTATTAAAAAACATTATTTTGTTTAAAATCAGTTACCCTTATTACGCACACGCATACATGTAATGGGTGTAATATATGTTTCGCTTCAAACTTGATAGTGGATCATCTTGTCCCAATTGCACAAACATATTAAAAACAGTAGAACATGTATTCTTCTGTTGCCCTAAATTTGCAAAAGAGAGAGATCTATTCTGGACTCTGGGTCATCAGTTGGTCCCAGAAAACCGTGTTGACCAGATGACTCCTGCGAAGGAAAACTGGAATGCTAAGGCAAATTAAGCAGCTAACATCTGCAGAAAGCTCCGTAAACAGGAAAGAGGAAGCCTACTAATGGCTTAATAATTAGCAGCGGAAAACACGAAGTAGGCACATAGCCAGCCCCTAGTGATGTAATGCCTGACAGCAGATCCGCGGGGTGGTGGAGAAGAATAGGAAGGTGGTTTTTAGTGAGTAAGAATCTCACACAGTTGTGAGCTTCGGCACACTTCTTCCTATGCAAGATTTTCCCGCAACCATTGTAAAAAAAAACACATTTATATATCTGTACCTCGGAGGTACAGAACACCATGCCCTTTTTTTACCAAAAACATATTATTACGTATTCTTATTCACCTTTTTCCGTTTATACAGAGGTACATAATTCTATGTCCTAGACAAATTAATTGTAAGGTAAGTTACTTAACAATTATTATATTAAAAAGGCATAACTCCCCATTTGCTTTATTCATTTAACTACATGTTCTTGGTCATGACAGGTCAGTGTAGAAGAGATGACTAAGTGAGATATCACAGTGTTAGAACCTGAAGATGGAGCAACATGACAAGCTCTGAAACATGTAGTTAAATGAATAAAGCAAATGGGGAGTTATGCCTTTTTAATATAATAACTGATGTTAATCTTCTTAAATGAAACATTTAAAGTTACTTAACAATATTTTTATTTTTTTTTGGGAGGGGGAGAGGGCATAACATCCTTATGTACTCCAATTAGGACAGGAAGGACGGGTTACCAACCTATTCTAGCCTGGATAGGAAAGTCAAGATTTATTTCGTACACATAAGTATAATAAAATGTTCAGGAAATGAAATATTTTTTTCTTTAAACTGCTCCCCTGTAAAGTTACGGAAATGTGTTACATATTGTTCAATACCTCCGAGGTACAGATATATTTTATAGGAAAAAGTCGATAACTTAAAAAAATATTATTTGTGAACTCGAAATCACAAAAGTATTTTATCTCGAAAAATTGATTTACCCTTCAGTTTCGACTTACCAAGTTTTGATTGCATTGCTAAATTTTGATGATTATATTCATTTTTTTAAGAATTTTCTTACAAATATATTGTAAGTATAATATTAGGGGAAAAATCCAAACATCCAACAAGTTCCTCAGAATATCTAATACTATTTTGTATAATAAATGTTCTTAAATTTTGGATAAGATATGAACAAAGCAGATTAGAAGATAATTTGTACATACACGTTTATTTAATAACTTAAACTGAATTTAAAACAGCAAACAATAACATTCATTTATTAATATCATTTAAATTATCGTCAATTGCCAATGGATTGAGGTAGAAAGAAAAAACAGAATTAGAATCAGAGCAGATACATCACAACTCTGACGTGAAATGATTGCATCTGACTGAAACAGATCCTACGGCTACAACCATCTCTACAATTACGAGATGTTGTCAGGACCATATCCCGCAGTAGCTTAGTGTCAGAGAAGTTTGAAGTGTTAACATGTCGGTAGTTATGTGGCTTGCTTGCCTAGGATTCAGTTAGATGTATAACAACAACAAGAACTATAATCGTTGTTATTATTTTATTATTATTTTTTTTTTTTTAACTTACCAATTACCCAAAATGAAACCTGATGATGAAGAAGGATTTTTTTTTTTTTATTGTTATATCTAGTTATATGTTTATATGTACAGGACATACATATAAATAGGCAGAAGAACGGATCAAATATAAGAGAGCTTCCAGTAATTGAAGGGTTTGCTGGATGAAGGGGTTATGTCATATTTTAAAATTACAATCTAATTTAGAAGAATAAAGAAGAAGAAAATGAACATTATTCTGGGACAACTTGTCCCCTAAGAATAACAAAATGAGTACAATACATAGAACAATCGTCTGGCTATGATAATTAATTATAATAAATGATAATAATAAATAATAATAAAAATTGATTAATAATTAAATTATGAGTTACAAAAATAAATTAAGGAAACTTGTAATAGGATACATCTTATGTGCACTATTATAATGTATATAACTTAAATATTCATGTTTCACATTTGTTTGGAAGATTGAAGATCCAGGAGGTAAAGAGATAGATGTTGTTTAAAGGAAGTAAGAGTGGAGCTTTTTCGAATTGTTTATGTACAGAAGTGGCAGGTTGCAAAGTTTGAATATTTCCAACCACAAGAAACAGATATATGGAAAAGATGAAGGGCCAAGCAACATTTTTCTGTTAAAGAAAAATGTTTAAAAAAAAAAACATAAATTACTCTCAATCGTAATTCATTACATAACCCCTTAATCCACTTAATCTCAAAAATTGTGCTCATACATTGTAGCAAATTTTATTAGAAAGAACACAAGCACTTTAAACAAATAAGAAAAATTAAATCAAGTTTCAAATACATTATTCAGTTTTATATTCTATAGGAGCAAGCATACTAACAGTACTTTAGTTTAGTAAATAATAGGTACTAAGTAGGTTGTATCTGCTGCCTGATAATGAAAAACGACAGAATGTTAAAAAAAGTGCTTTTATTTTTATAAGAAAAACATTTCAAAAGAAATAATGGAACTAGAAAGAAAAATGTAATTTGAAATTTTTGTATTTAAATAGAAATACACAATAATCACCATCTTTATTATTTTATTTTTTTTTTCAATTATTTAATTCGGGATTTCAGTACAAAAAATATTTAGTTACAGAGACATTCGCTCATAAAATTTTTCTCCCACAAAAAATAAAAATAAAACGATTATATCTCAATGAAAATGCGGTTATGATCTCGTGCTAACATCTCTGGCACGAATTACTTCACGTAATCGCCTTAGCATGTTCTCTCAAAGTGAGTATTAATGAACTCATGGAATGTATTGTTCGACTCTATTCAACACTAACATTAAATGATCTTGTGATTGAGTTATCGTTCCATAGATGTTGTCAGAACATATTTCATTGGAGAGCGCCTAGAACCTACAGTAAGTATGATATTGATTTAATACAATCTCTGAACATAATATGAGGTTCATCGGAAGAGCATTCTATATTCATTATAAGAATAGAATCGCAATAACCCAGGAACCTACCGGACTGAAGTAAATTTTGGATTTTTTTTATTTTTTATTAATTGCTTTTAAGTATCAACTTTATGACAATTGACTTAGCCGATAATATTTACATTTATTATTTAAAAAAAAAAATATAATAAATAAACAATTATAATGAGGATGAATAACAACAAGCTTACGAAACAAATCTCCAATCATGTTCATAAGAGCGAAAATGGTAAACAATGGATTCAGTAAATTAAGAAAAACATGACATAGATTGGTATGACAGATAACATAATAAAAGACAGGGCAGCTTTCGGAAGAATGATGCGAAATTATAAGGGCTTCCAGAAGAAGGAAGAACTATTGGAAATCAAGGAAAGAAGTACAGAAATGATTGCATATGGTGACTTCACGCGGTCCTAGACGGCCAACATCGAAAGAAAAAAATATAAAAAAATAAACAATTAATACAAACAGAAGAATATTACAAAAGTACATGAAGTACTTTAGTATTTATGAATATTTTTGTTTTTTTCAATTAAGCACTAGTAAACAAGAACAAAAAATAAATGTACTGAAATTCTTATCTCGTATCTTATATTAGGACTCATGTTTCCAAAATGAACAATTTTCTTTTTTTTTGTAGTTTTAATTACTTATTTTAATTAGTTAATATTATTAAAATTTATATCGAACTTTTAAAAAATCAGGTATAGTAAGAATTGACTGTTTAATGAATAAATCTATTTATCCTCGCCGGTATTTTCGTTTTAACACATGAGCAGAGAGGTATTTCTCAATTCAATGAGTAACTCAAGCTCATCAGCCGTCACAGAAAGGACTCGCTTTTACTCTAATACGCTTCTAATAC
This sequence comes from Euschistus heros, assembly GCA_003667255.2. Taxonomy (NCBI): domain Eukaryota; kingdom Metazoa; phylum Arthropoda; class Insecta; order Hemiptera; family Pentatomidae; genus Euschistus; species Euschistus heros. The sequence continues at coordinate 79,313 of RCWM02000302.1, read as the reverse complement.
TCATATACATACAGGGTGAGTATCTCTTAGCGTAAAAAAAAAAAATTGGGTGAAACTAGATCAAAAGTGTAGCCAAATGCCGCAGACCTCACCTTTCTATTCCAATCCGTTGCAGATATATGGTAAATAAACGATTTTTTGGAGGAAAGCATGTTTTTTACGATAAAAGCTGTAATATCTCCATTTTGTTTAAATATTTTTCAAATATTGATCACATTTTCGGATTTAGCAATAAATTTCCTATAAGATCGGAGTAATTTAACCTTGAATTTTACAAACTTGGGACCTAAAAAATATCTTTATCTTCACCTAATTTAGGGAAGTTACAATTTCTTATAATACTTCAGCGCTCACTGCTTTTCATAAAAACAATCCACAAAACTGCAAAGCTCTCAAAAACTTACAAATTTAATAAGCTTTCAAATGATATGTTAAAAGTAATGATTTTGTTTTAATTTCATGGAGAAATTTACTTTTGAAACCGAAAAAACATGGTGTTCTCATTTAGCATACAAATCAGGTACTTTGGTAAATAAGACATTATGATAATCGCTTGATGAAAATCTGTATTTTAAATAAAAGAAACACTTCATTAGAATAAAAAGCAAAGAAAAAATTTGTTAATTTGAAAATAAAAGAATCACTGTCAATAAAGCGCCGCCAGAGTCCGTTATTTTATTAAATTTTCAAAATGTCCTCCATTATTTCGAATGCAGCTTCTTGCTCTCTTTCTCACAGCCCCTACGGTCACTGCTAAAGTCAGACGCTGTTGCAATTTGGCTCCGGCCTCCAGAATTCTCGTCTTTAGGACCTCAATGCTGGTCACTTCTCTGGCATATACCTCGCTTTTTATGTAGCCCCACACATAAAAGTCCATTGGAGCTAAGTCAGGTGACCTAGCTGGCCAATGTATCACACCATTTCTACCTATCCAGGTCGAATATCGTTGGTTCAGCCATTCCCGTACTGCTGCCGAATGATGTGGAGGAGCACCATCGTGTTGGAATATTATGTTTTGCTGAACATCAAGTGGAATGTCGTGAATAAGTTGTGGTAGAATATTTTGTAAAAAATCCAAATAACTTTCTCCATTCAATCTGCTGGGCAAAAAAATGTGGCCCAATGAGTCGGTCCCCTATTATCCCAGCCCACACATTCACTGTAAAACGATGCTGGAAAGATGCTTCTTGAACCATATGTGGGTTTTCAGCTGCCCAGTAGTGCCGGTTGTGGACGTTAAAAATTCCTTCCCTTGTAAAAAGAGACTCATCTGTCCATAAAATTTTCCTCAGAAACTGGTGTTCTTGAATGTCTCTATTTAAAAGCCAGCGGCAAAATTGTATTCTATGTACATGATCATTAGGTTCTAGCCCTTGTACTTGTGTGAAATGATATGGGTGAAAATGTTCTCGGTGCAAAATGTTGATAACTGACCTTTGGGAGATACCAATTTCACGGGCCAAGTCTCTTGATGAAACACTGGGATTTTCATTTACTATATCAATAATTTCCTCTTCGAGTTCAACATCATGAGGAACTTGTCCCAATTCTTGACGTAACTTATGAACGGAACCTGTTTCAGATAAACGTTGATGAGTTCGTGAAAACACTATCGTAGAGGGGAGGCGCCTATCTGGAAACCTAAGTTGGTACTCCCGCCGCGCTGCACTCGCGTTTCCATTACAAAAACCATACAAAAAAATGTATGTCAGCGTACTCACCATTTGTGAACGTTGCCATCTTCGCAGGTGTATTGCCAAACAGAAAAAAATAATCCCAATAAATAAAATGGGCCCTCAAGCTAAGGATAAGCAATATTAGCAAGGGTCTTTCTAATGATAGTGACACTTTTATCTCTGTAGCTTCTTAATTTCCAAATCAAACTTTCAATCATTATATCAAAATAAAAAATAAAATAATAAACAATAATCCCCTCCCATTTCAAAATAAACAGGAAAATAACTATGAAATAGCGATAATGTGCTTAGTACTGAGAGAGGTCAAAGTCGCTGTTGTTATTATGAATACCTGAACTGGCCTAAAATTTATGTCAATAAATATTATATTTTTTCTTTGCTTTTTATTCTAATGAAGTGTTTCTTTTATTTAAAATACAGATTTTCATCAAGCGATTATCATAATGTCTTATTTACCAAAGTACCTGATTTGTATGCTAAATGAGAACACCATGTTTTTCGGTTTCAAAAGTAAATTTCTCCATGAAATTAAAACAAAATCATTACGTTTAACATATCATTTGAAAGCTTATTAAATTTGTAAGTTTTTGAGAGCTTTGCAGTTTTGTGGATTGTTTTTATGAAAAGCAGTGAGCGCTGAAGTATTATAAGAAATTGTAACTTCCCTAAATTAGGTGAAGATAAAGATATTTTTTAGGTCCCAAGTTTGTAAAATTCAAGGTTAAATTACTCCGATCTTATAGGAAATTTATTGCTAAATCCGAAAATGTGATCAATATTTGAAAAATATTTAAACAAAATGGAGATATTACAGCTTTTATCGTAAAAAACATGCTTTCCTCCAAAAAATCGTTTATTTACCATATATCTGCAACGGATTGGAATAGAAAGGTGAGGTCTGCGGCATTTGGCTACACTTTTGATCTAGTTTCACCCAATTTTTTTTTTTACGCTAAGAGATACTCACCCTGTATACATATACTTTTGTTCATATCGGACGTTAACGTGAGAACTCGATTAGTTTGCTGTGTTCTAAAGAAGAAGGGAAATGTTTCATTATGTATAGTATGCTTGACTAATGTTTTATCAAGTTGCTAAAATAATCATACTGGGAGGTAATGAGCCCACATGGGAAGATCTGAGATCCCGATAAAAGTTATTTAAGAGCAACTTCACAGTACAAGAAGCGTATGCTTTGAGATCGGCAGACGGTTGGATTGGAATTAGGCCGCAGATAACAGGGGATTAATGGCGGAAGCTCGTTAAGGAGACCAGGGCTGATTAAGGGTCGTGAAGGCAATTGGATAAATAGATAATGTTGTAACAATAAAAATGAAAACCACTAGTGAGTAAAAGGGAAAACTTAAATTGATAGTAAACAAATCAACTAGTTAGATAAAAATACAACAAAAGGCTTTTACTCTTCATGCTTTCTGATTTTCGAACTTGAAAAATTCACCTTTCAGTGCTATCGATAGTTACATAAATCTAGTGGTGCTTTAGTGAGACATAATGGAACTAAGTAACTAAGAAGCCACTATGGCTGAGAAGGCTTCTTGGCAGAGACCACAAGGTAATTGGGTTAGCCTCGCTCGAGCCCTCTTACAGCCTATACAGGTTAATATATCCCTCAGGCCACTTAATTTAGTTCGTTATCATTCTAAGTGATATCATTCTCCAGTTACTCTAAATATTGTTTTGTTAATATCTTTACTAAAGAACTTTAGAATATTATTGAATAACACAATGTTTTATTATTTTAAATTTTAGTACCACATTACATCTTTGAACTTTTATTTTTTTATTTTTTGTACAACTATAAGTTTCAATTAGTAAATGAGAAAACGAAATTAAATTTTAAGCATTTTTATTGAGTACAAATTTAAATCTGCTTCTATTAAGGGCTATTAGAAATATGGATAGTCATGGATCCATTCATGGATAACAAAAATAATAGAACAATAAAATAAAAAGAACATTTACAGAAAAAATTCCAACTATAATAAATAATAAATAAAAATTTTATTCAAATGATTAAACAGTTTACAATTGCACATATTAAATATTGTTACATGTTTTGGTAATAAAACAATTTACACTACATTGACAGCTGCGCTTAGCTAAATTCCAACTATATGATTTATTTAGATATTGTTCCGACTTTTACTTTCTTCAATATATGAAGTGAAATGAATAGATAAAAAACCCATCATAATAGTAAAAATAAATTTCTCCCTAACCAGAAAAAATAATAGATCATTTATATGTCTATCACTGGTTCGCCTTCTTTAATGGCGCGACAGACGCATGAAGCTGTCCTTGGACTGTTCCACAGCCTTCCTCCAATAATCTCGATCAGCTGCTCGCCTTAAATATACCTTAGACCGTTTCAAGTCCTCAGAGAGGCCATCGAACCATCTTCTCTTTGGTCTTCCACGAGGTCCCACTCCGTCCGGTCTATCCGAGAACAATTTTCGGCATGTTCTGCTCTCATCTATCCGGTTGACATGCTCAATCCATTTAAGCCGATGAACTCTTATAGATGCCGTCAATGGCAAGTCACCATATAAATCTATTAGTTCCACCACATACCGTTATTCTTTATCGGACCAAACATACCTCTCAGCACTTTCCTTTCGAAACAGTCGTGTCGTACCTACTGATTTATTAATAGTCAATGTTTCTATGTGTTCTATGTGTGGCTACCCGTCGTACTAGAGTTTTGGTTGTGCGGCTGGTAAGTCTACTCTTTATAAAAAAAGCTTTGTATAGAGAAAAGGGCTCTGTTGGCTGATACAATCTGACTTTTAATTTCCTCACCTTCATCGAGGTGTTCGTGTATCAAATCATCTAAATATTGGGTTTGTAACGGTTTCGTGCGTGTAGCCTTCCATACAGAAAAATTCGTGGTTTACTGCTATTCGAAATAAACAAAATTGAGAGAAAATAAGGATTTAGAGTGTGACTTTTTTATTCAAACCAATATGGCTCCTAAACGGTAGATCCTAGCGACAAATACTATATTGATGAGGTATAGTTAACTGTTAAGTATTTAGAGAAGGATTCTTTGGGTAGGCAGTCATAAAGATACATAGCAATTAAAAAATAAGTTTTTAATTTGTAATGCCAACGTTTCAACTTGCATTGCAAGCTTTCATCAGGGTTTCAAAGACAGATGTAAACAGTTTCTGTTTACATCTGTCTTTTATTAACAAATTATATTTTTTATTTCAACTAACAAAAATCACAAACAAACAATAATTTATTATTTGATATAGAATTGGTTTTTTAATCAAAACCCATCTAACATCTAACAGCGGCCGTTACCTGGAGCATCAGTAAAATAACATCACTGGTAGTAACTATCTACGGTAAAATTGCTAATGTAGATAGGCAGATGGATATGTAAGTGAATGGAATGAAATTTGAGGAACTTGGACGATTTTACTAATAATGAACAATATTTAGGAAGAACATTATAATGTTAAACGAGGAAAAGATTTTAATTTGTCATGTTTACGCCTTATCTAAAAGTTAAAAAATGATTATAAATGCATATTTATTTACCTATTTTCAATGAACAATACAGTTTCTGTTAGATCAACAGTTAAAAAAAAATTGCCGTGGAGAATGTTGGGCATGATCATATGATCGCAGTCATAGAAACGGGCATTTTAAAACCTTAAATTAAATTGAAATTTAAAAAATAATATCATATTTTATATACTAAGTATAAAATGGACTTTGAGAACCCTGAAACAAACATGTTTTCCCACTTATGAGACGCTATAACCCAGATTCAAAGAGATCCCAGTGCTACTCTCTCGGGTACGTCACTGGTGTGAAGATCCAGTGAAGACTAAGTGAGAGCACAGTATTAGTGAGGTCTTGAATAGTATACATTCTTAAAAAGTATTATACTTAATCTTCTGTAAGGTTGTTTTTTTAAGTCTAGTATTGTGGTTCTACGAATCCTTTGTCTAAGATAAACCTAAGAAATTATCCCGGTAACGGAATTCTATTAAACAAGACTATTGGGCAGGAACTGTGGTGTAGAGTAAATTCCATCTGTGTGCACTTGGATTCGCTAACTTTTATTCACCGTTGGTCGCACCATTGCTCGATCTACGAAATGCCTTTGAAAGGTAGGAAAGGTAGAAATTTTAGGATCATGATGTGATGAGAGTAGTAATGTTTCATCCACAAATATTGCTAGGAACGTTTCAGGAGTAATAAGAATGTCATTTAGAATACTGATTCGAAATGTATAAGTTAAAAAAAAAACAAACATAAAAACAATTTCCAATTACCCATTTTAATGGAACGAACGTAATAAAAGGAAGGATAAGAACTAAAACATAAAATTAAGAGGAAATAGCATGGTTAATGGAGAGTCGTTAGTTGGAATAGGGATCGTATGGATAACAGATATAAATACTCGACTGGAATGTCAAACAATATTCAGCTATCAATTCCATGTCAGCGATTGATTTAAAACCTACGAAAAGATCAGCAATGAACTCGTTAGTTATTACTTTTTGGTTAGTTGTTATTATTAACATGACATTTAGTACAACTTTTTTTACAAGTATCTTCAAACCGATCTCGGTGGGCAACCAAATTTTTCTGAGCATTACTAGGAATTATTATTAAATAAAATAAAAGATTCATACTTATATTCTCGTGATTTCACACAAGAACAAAATATACACCATCTCTTATATGAATGTATTGGGTTGTTTCACATGAAATGTCCGATTTTATAATATTTGAAATACATAGAGGATTTTGCGAGTCTCTGTTGTTTACTTCCAAAGTTCACATATCATAATCAGACAGTTACTAATCCTCTACTTTTCTTCTATAAACATTAGATTCCCAATCAATTACTTACTGTTTAGTATACCTTCAAATATGAACATGGAAACACGCGATTTTCGTGTAATATTTTTTTATCAGTTTAAACTAGGTCGTTCGGCAGCCGGATTGCTTATGACAATCAGCGTCGGTCAGGGCAGTGGTTAGACATCGACGAAAGCCCAGGACAAATGCCAAAACCAAATTTGCACCCGAAAAAATTGATGGTTGCAGTATGGTGGTCCATGGCTGGAATCATACATTATTCCTTTTTGCCTAGAGGTGAGACCATTACCTCTACAGCCTACTGCAATGAAATTGGCCAAATGCACGAAAAATGATTGAAAAAAACAACCTGGATTGGTAAATTGGAAGGGCCCTATACTCCTACACGACAACGCTAGACCCCACGTTTCAAAACTTACCGTGCATAAATTGAAAGAGCTGGGGTACGAAGTTCTTCCGCACCCACCATATTCTCCCGACTTGTCTCCAACAGATTATCACCTTTTCAGGAATTTAGACAACTTCTGCAGAGGAAAATTTTTTGCAAATGATGCTGAAATCAAAAGTGCGTTTTCAGATTTTGTTTCACTTCAAAGCTCAGAGTTTTTCAAATCCGGGATAATAAAGTTATTGTCACGTTGGGAAAAATGTGTAGAAAAAGAAGGTAAATACTTCGAATAAAATTATATTGTTTTCATATTGTATTTTTACTAAAATCCCTTTACCTTGAAAACGGACATTTCATGTGAAACAACCAATAGAATATTCACTGAATACAGAGTTATACTACAGACGAAAACAGTACAGAAACTAGAACATTGCCTGGTGGATAGACAATGTTTGATGAGCAACATATTTGCAAGCAAGATGTTTATTTTTTTTTAAATTCCATTTTCTAAATTGAAGGTTCAAAATTTGAAATACCTTTACCATCTCTTAAATTCGGAAACTGGAAATCATTATTGGTAGCTTTACTAAGTACCCCATGAACATTCCCTCTGAAATGAATTTCAGAATTTTATTTTTTACGAATTCTCGAAATGCATCTCTTGAAATAAATACATTAGGAGTGATGAATTAAGCAAAAGAGATTCATAGATCTTGTTTATAGGGGCTTAACGTCCCATTTACTAGGATAGAAGACCGTGTTATCCTACAGGTTTCCAACCTGTTCTAGCCAGGGTAGGAAGGTCAAGATTATTTTGTGGTTTCATAATGAAATAAATTTTAACCCGCCTACGCGGGGTTCGAACCGATGACCTCTGTACCAAACGTGCACAATTCCTCGCCCCAAATAGCTCGGCCATCGAGTCACCAAGATTTGTTTTCTTAGGTATAGAATACGATTTTTCTCGTCACTGAATCAGGTGTTTTTTTTTAAAACTATTTTTTGATATTTGCAACATACATATATGTTGATATTACTTATTACATGAATGCAAACATACATAAAATAAGTAAATATGAGGAAATAACAATGGCTTGTCCGTAACATCTAAAGAACCACTTACTAGTAGCACTTCAATAAAAAATTCTACATTAGAAGGTTTCTCGGTCATTTTGATTTGAAAGGTTATGGAGTTTACTATGAAAGGATTGATATCTGGTTTGGGCTAAATCAGCAACATAAAGAACATTAAAGTCTTTATGTATAAATTTATTTGTGCTAAAGTAAGGGGCGTTAAGGATTGGATACGAGATGAATTAGATGGATTAGTAAAGCCCCAAAGCTCATTTCCATATGTCCAATCAGGTCTGATGTATCATGTAAATTAGTCCTTTGTAATTATTTGGAAGGTTTAAACGTTTGTCTAGTAAATGTTGAAGAAGTCAAAAACGACAAACAGTTTCCAGCCGTTTAAGTCTTGTATGTTGATCCTAAGATACAAGTTTTTCCAACTGGATTTCTATATAGCAGATCTGTTTAACGGGGATCATTGGAATATTATTAAAGGATACGGCAGGGAAGAAAGTCGTAGGTTTACGAGGAAGAGCAATAGTTATTTGATGAGATTCGTTTAAATTTAATTTAATTATCCAATTTGGACATCATTCTTGAAGTTTTATGATATGAGATTGGAGCGTTTGGGATGCTATGAAAGGATCATGATTTACTGATAACACACGTGTATTCAGGTTAAAGATGAGATCGACTTAATGAAATCCATAATCATACATTATATATATACCATGTCATTTAACCTCACTAAATTTCAGCAGAGTTCAGTGAGAAAATTAGTTTTAACTATTTTCAATGATTGGTCGACCCTCTGTTGAAAAGGCAACGACCGCTAATTACAGAGCTCTTCAACCGAGGGACTTATTGAATAGTCCGACACCGAAGGCGCAACAAGGACATTATCCTCCCGATATTGGGACTACCCTCTCCCTGGGTATTACCAAAGTTGTACCCTACGAAGTTACCAAAATATCCGCCATTGAGAAGTTTGCGTAAGTTTGGCTTCCCGGAATTTCCTTTCATAATTCTGTTACTTATCGGCCTAGTGTAGATTGCGTTACCTCTTAGTCCCTTCGGACCCAGCTATTGTCCTTGTTGAGATGACAAATAAAATACTGTGCGTAAATGAATGATATACTCCTGAAAATCTCAATATGTCGCTAACAAACATATTAATAAAGTTCTCAATGTTCCATTTGTGGCTCAAACAAGATACCTATTCTATCCTTTCATAGTAGATTTAATAGATACTAACACTATACTCCACGAAAGGTTGTGTTGTTTAATTAACTAACGGTAATGCATAGATTAAATTATAACCTTAAACCCGCCTAAACGGCGAGTTTTTCTCAAATTAGGGGTACATACTTCATAGTCAGGCGGTCTCAGTGACTCCTGGGTCAATTCAGGGCTAAATAAACAGTATAAATAATTTTCTGCCTCAGCTAGAATCGAACCTGGGCCGAGAAATAAAAGTCCAGTACCTTACTCGCTGAGCAATTTTATTTTATCATTTTGTTTAATATTGCAAGCTATTTTCACGCTAAAGACTATTCTCAGGCTAATAAAGTGGCGAAACAGGAACTTAAGGCAAATTGAACCCGTATCTTGAGCTGCTTCATCCCAGCGTCGAGGGTTAGTATTATGAACAAAATCTGTTCCGCCTGCTTCTCGGAAAAAGCTCCATTGCTTTTATATTCTTTGTTAACTTATTTTTTTTATTATTTTTTTTTTTCAATAAAAGTAAATCTTGAATAATTACAAAAATAACAATAAGTATCGCATAAATATCATTGATAGAATACAAAATATGGATATTTCAACAAAATAATAAAAGGATTGTTTTACAAATAAAGATGTGGTAAATGTGTAATGTATGAGGTAGTAAATGGTAAACGTACATGTTTTTTCTACCTGAGAGGGAAGGCTTTTAGGTTTGTTTCTTTAAACCCTGTAAATATTGGTATAAGAATGTTTCAATTCGAAGATCGTTTTTTAATTTTAAAATTTTGCCTTAACAAACTTCACAACCATTCAAATCCGTTACTATCACAACTTGCTTTCCATTTCATACCAGATAACCCTCCGAGGCAACTGAAAAGAAGATGGCCTCGGGACCTTCTAATAAAGTAGTTCATTATATAGAAGTTCTACCAATTGGTAGTTGCTTTAAAAACAAGTGACGTGTCATTTTTATCTATGTCATCACATTTAATTGATGCATTATATTTTATATTGTATATACAGTTGTAAATTTCAAAAAAATAAAAAAAAAAAAAAAAAAAAAAAAAAAGAAATTGCCTTATATCTGTATAAATATCTAACTTCCAATCAGCAGAAGTTATACTGTCTATGTATTTATAACCAGAGAATTATTATTATTTTTATTATTTTTTTAGTACTTTCATGTTATTCTTATGCGAGAATGTGACTCAAAATAAAGATTTTTTTTTTTGTTCACTTCCCCAGTGTCGTATCATCTTATATAAAAGAATAGATAAAAATCGGTAAGTCGGTCTCTTAAATTAATCTGGAACTTAAAATTCATTAAGTTTTTTTTTTTTTTATTATTTTAGAAAATACTTATTTACATGACAGTAATTAAATCCATTTGGACATGCAAAGCTAAGCAATAGGGATTCACTAAACCATTCAATTCTTCTCGTATCCCTAAAAGTCACAATGATTCTTATTTCAAAAACAAACTCATCTATAACTATATAAATGTCCCACATGCTACAGATTTGGTTCAGATATCTATCCATTCATAAAAATCTACATACCCACAGAAATTCACTAGTACCCCAACTTTTTGCTCCATTCCCGATAACTCTTCGTGACGTATGAAAAGGCCTAGGTGTTTTCTAATACAGAACATTTATTGAAGTGCTACTAATGAGTAGTTCTTCTCAAGTCATTATAATCACTTTACCTCACCCTTACCTATTGTATATTTAGTGTACAGTTGTAAATATCAGTAATTTATTTTTTAAATTAATCATCTTCTAATTCATTTCGTATCCAATCCTTACAATCCAAAATCCTTCGTTAAATCATTAATGCTCTTAATTATGTCAAAAACAAACATATCCATAAAGATCTTAATGTTCCATATGTTGCTGATTTGGCCGAAACTAGATACCTACCCTTACATGACAGCCACATTTTAGGCTTAATAATCGGATATACTAGTCTCCAAACTTCTTGCTTACTCGATTTCCGATAATCTTCCGAAGCGTCTGAAAAAAAAATGTCTTATGGGCTTTCTAATATAGAACATGTATTCAAGTTATTTTGATGGGTGGTTCTTTGCAAGCTATTGACGTGTTATTGGAATCCTTTACCGCACATTTACTAATTGTATATATTGTATCAAGTTTAAAGATAAATTAAGTATAAAATTACACTAAATAAAAAACCATTTTTAAAATTAATACATTTCAAAAATTGTTTTAAAAATTCTTATGAGAAGAGTATAAACAGAACCCGAGGTTACAATTTAATTACAAGTTGCCTGCTTGGTATGGAAGTTTGTTGTTACTAAAGCAGTAATTAAATTATAGCCGATACATCGCGGAGATATTAAATTTGCAAATTAATTCAAATTGGGGCGGTATATTACCTACACAGCTTTGTAACTCGATGGACCCCACCTCCCAGCCAACTTGGACAAGCGCGTTATCTCTGCCATAGTCAAACTTGTTCATTTCATTTCACAATAATGTAAATTAGAAACTGTTATCTACCCCAATCTTATTTGAATAACAATTGAAATTTCCTTTATTCTTGTGTTTAAATACATATTCAGTTAGTGATATGATAATGAAACTAAAAAACTACAGGTTTGCTACATATTGTATAATATATTCCACAAAGCATAGACCTCTAGACTTTTGTGAAAAATAAAATGAAAAAAAATAGTTTGATTCAGTTTTCAACCATAGAAACATTACTCAGGCTTATCTTATAAAACAATGTGTTAGATCATATTAAAGTATAAGGAAGATTTTTGAAAGACAGATACACCTATTCTATGAAAAATAAAACCATACCGCACTTAGCATCAACCAAAATTATTTTATTTTATTTTTTCTCGAAATTATTTTATTTTAAATTTAAAAACATAAGGGAGGTTTTATGACCAAGGGCATTGAGTTGAGGACTTCATGTGCACCCAGTACAGAAAATTGGACGGGAGGAATGTCAAATCACATATTTTGGCAATATTAAAAGTTAATATTGCCTACACCTTTACTTTAGGCAAGGTAGGGTGACCAATAAATAATAAATAAAATAATGTAGGTTATCCATATATTATAATTTCTGCATTCTTCGGGGTGCTCAAGGACATTGAGCGCTAAGAAATAAACATTGATGGTAAATATTTGAAATATTCAGATATTGAACTCTTTATAAATCACCTGTCGTTGTATTGTGAGACACTACAGGTTTGGGACTTATTGACTAAATATTTATGACTTTTTAAACATTGTGGGACCACATACCAGTATGTAATCTTAATGTCATAAAGGAAGATGTAAGACAGTTGATCAGTCCCACCCGTACTATCTGTAGAGGTGCGGTGATCCGCACAAAACTAAAAACTGCAACAAGCTGCATGATAATCCTGTATGCACTCTATGCTACAAGGGCAATCCAGTGAACTACAAACGATGCGAAAATTATTAGAAACTCTAGTCTCGTTACCAACCAGTTCAAGCAAACAATGAAGAAATAAGGCCAGCAAGAAGACAACCCTCTAGACGTGTAATATAGCCATCTCCTACGATAGTATGACGGGCGGCAGAGAGCTACCTACTGAAAGTGGGGCCATCCATAAAAATAAAACATCTACAGTTCCTCATCAGTTCGCCTCCTTCTAATCCTACTGATATCACATCTATAGTAAACTCTTTCCTCTCGGAATTCTGATCTATGAGATCACCTCTTATACCGCTCCTAACTAACGCATTATCTAACTTTATCATCCCCGCCCAAATAAATCTCTAAATGACACCTTCTCTATCCATTCTCCTCTGAAATGCGAATGGCCTTCGGAATCATACTGAAACTATTACGTGACAGTAACATTGACATAGCCTAATTACAGAAATTCAACTAACAAGTAACGGAACATTCAAAATATCTATATATTTTATTTTTTTAAGTTTATATCGTAACAAGTTTTCAAATAAAAACAATTCCGATAGAAGTGGTAAATATTTCATCAATCCTAATTATTTATATACACACAATAGTTTCATTGTAATATTTTCGGCCTATTGATAATTTGTGTGTGGATTTCTTAGCTTTGGAAGAATTTTTTAATAAAATATCCCATTAAAGGAGACAGTATTGATCCTAGGGGCAACCCCCCCCCCCCCGACGAAATTGAATGGACTGAATAAATTTCTGATTTCTTGCGAAACGAGAAGAATCTGCTGAAAAGAAAATATTATAAGTTGAGATAGCAGAGGTAGTAGGTCGAATTTGAAGAGAATCTGTCCGATTTGTTGTTTTTTTCAACAAATTCCATGATTCATTTTTTAATAAGAGAGTGTAAGCAGATTTTTTAGTGTTCGGATTGTGATAGCGTTTATATGTGTTTTTTTTTTGTACAAACACGGTGAAATTCTATGAATTTCAATATAGTCAATAATAAAATCGTGATTCTTGGAAATAGTGACAGATGAACCGTACAATATTTTATATAAAACTGATGAGAGAACGGATTGAGGCATGACGCTTCTGTTTACACTCAGGATTTCTGAGAAATGAAACTAAACAAATAGGTTATTCCATCCCGTCATTTCTCTGTCTCCGTTTCAGTTCTATTATATATATATTTTTTTTCATTTTTACATATCGGGAAAAATAACAGTTCGACTGAAACTGGAACTGAACTGAAAACGGATTTGACAGTGTAAAAGGAATGTTTATGACCGATGATTTTCAGACGGCACAAAATTGTTTCCTCTTTACTTGAGCACCTTTAACTTGTTGGCCATTCTCCTACGCTATTTTTATTTATATCTGCTAATTTAGTTGGATATGTTATCCAACATTTTTCCTTTATCCCTAAAATAAAGAGTCTTATACAGCTACCAGTCTATTGTTTACTTATACTATCTGACTTATACTATATTTCTGTTGGATTTCCAATATGAGGTTTTAGAACAATTAGAATACTTTCTCATGATTAGGCAAGGATTCATGATTGCAACTATTCATTACATGAAATCATTTTAATATTAAAAAAAAAAATTAATTAAAATGACAATGATACTTTAATTTACCTTCCATAAAGTAAGGATAATCCAGGTATTTCGTCAAAATACAGAATATTTGATTATAAATGCATTAAATAACAGAGAAGTCATTTCGCTGTAATCTCATTGCTTTCATTCTCTATCCATCTGAATAAGAATCTAATTGAGTTTTAGCGACCAAAAGGTAGAACAAGATAAAATAAAAAATTTCTGTAGCTACAAAGAGACGGTAATCATAAATATCTCTACTGAGGGAGGATGGGAGGGAGGAGGGAGGGGGGAGATGAGGAGGTCTCTACAGCTCCATAAATTCTGATTTATTGCAGGGCTGTTATAGCCTCAGCTCTCTTCTCTTCTATATTCCGCCTCCCACCGGGTTCAGCTCTGATGCAATTTCCACTTACTTTGTACTTTTCGCTATATATTATCATTCGTAATAACTTCCCTAAATCAGATTACGTACTTACAAAATTTAGTTTTGTAAAATCGACATGTAATTTTAAGACAAATGATTTCATTATTTATTAAAAATATTTAATATATTGTATATATTTGTAAAATAACTAACCCGGGAGAACTCGCTGGGTGAGATTTTCTCTCACTCGAACGGTAAAACCCTTTTAATCAGAAAACTAAAATAGTTGGAAAGATCTTCGTCTACCTGGAGAGGGAAGACATCTTCAACTGGCACCGCCGGTGTTTGTTTCTTCAAAATTTGGGCTTGAGGGGAGGGGGGAGGGGGAGAGGGAGAAGAAGAGAGAGAGAGAGAGAGAATGAGTGAGAGAGAGAGAGAGAGAGAGAGAGAGAGAGAGAGAGAGAGAGAGAGAGAGAGAGAGAGAGAGAGAGAGAGAGAGAGAGAGAGAGAGAGAGAGAGAGAGAGAGAGAGAGAGAGAGAGAGAGAGAGAGAGAGAGAGAATGATCAGTCAAATATCATTATTTCAAAAATGGGCGACTTGGGGCAAATTTTTCCTTCACATTATGTTTACCGGATACCATCTCTAAAGTTCCACACAGAGCTCGCGATTCAACTGTGTTCAACATAAAATATATTCATTAATTTATTTACGACATTGCCTTAATAAAAAATTGAATTAAGAGTTACATAAATTATAAAAGAATAATTTAAAATTTTCGAAAATATTACCATAATTATAAATACCAGATTGAGGATAATTCATATTAAAATCAAAGTATGAAATTTCAAAATAAGGAAGTTTTAAATCACTTAACTACACTGTGTTTAAATCAAATAACTGACAAGTTCACAAGGTGGCAGACTAATATTAATAAATACTTGTTTACCTTTTATTTCAGCTATTCTTATTATTTTTGTTTTTGTATCGAACAATAGAATTAACTTAATTCCAATTCATTTCAATATAGTTTGATTTTTTAAGTTTTGACCTTAAGTATTGGTCAGTGGCCCAACTATATAACGTATGTATTATGTATCTTGATATGAATATATACTTTTATTTGGAATTTTAATCAGTAAAATTTAGGACTGGAATGACTCCAAATTAAAGTTAGTGGGAAGAGGTTGAAAGAAAAAAAAAACTGTATCCTCCAGGATTTCCCCTACCGTCAGTGAATTTGTTAATACGGCATTTTTCCGGCCTTGTAAACAGAGGGTTTGCCTTAAAAGGGGTAGTGAGTCAAGTTGAAAAGTCTGCCGGGTTTAGCCCCGGCGAGAGCAAAAAACACAGCACCTCCTTTAACCCGCTTTTTTAGCTTAAACACGGCGAGGGAGGAAGGTTGGTGAAAATTCCGACCATTTGCTTTTTTGAGAGTGGAATCGTTAGCGCGAGTTGCTTCTTTTGTCTCTTAAGGTATTTTCCATTTAAAAAAAAAGAATTTAACAAATAGCTTTTCTAATTATTTGTTATTACTTTACTAGTAAATTAAATTTAATAAAAATTTAATATATCAATAACAGAGAAATCGATTTACATATAGAAATGTTTTTTCCTGTATTTATGTATAATGTATTTATGTGTAATGTATTTATGGTAATGGGTCAGAGATAGTTCAGGTTATTTAATTACAAAAAAATTAATAAATAATTATATTTAGTTTTAAACAACTAAAAAAAACACACACACGCTTCTATAGCAAACCTAACTAAAAAGCTAGGTGAACCATTAGCGGTATTCAAATCTTTTAATTTTTTGAGTTCGAGGTTTGAAGCTAATTTCCCTGAAATATTCGTGATTTGTTTGGATTTTTAACACAGTTTATCAAAAAATCAATATTTTCTGACATATCTCAGAGTAGGAATGGGCAATTTTTTTCTTTTAAACTCCTATCTTGCACAAAGTGTAATGATCTACATCTTTTAGTATATGACATTTTTTGGTTAAATTAGCCATTTCTTTAAACGTGACCAAAACAAACTTTTTAAAGTTGGCAAAATTCTTTGATGTTTGATAATTGATTGTGGCTGATTGATTGATGCCTAAATCATATTCAGCTTAAGAAATATCTTTAGGAGCACAATTTATTTAACTTTAATTTTATAAACAAAACATTTTTCGTTTTAAATCATTTTTATATATATTTTTTTCCTAAATCTGAAAAATGTTCAAAAAGTTTGGGTTTTAGTGGCCCCCAAGCATTTCCCCCTAATCAAATTTAATTTAATTTTTGATATTTTATTCTCAGGACCCGTCTGGACTATATAAAAATGTAAAACCTACTACTTCACCTTTTGCAAGTCACACCCTCATGTTGTGGGTAATTTAACTAGACCAAGTGAGAACATAAGAACAAAATTGTTTAATTATTGTATTGCCATTGGTCTTTGACAAGTGTGCAAATTTTCAAGTTAATCAAATCGCTGGAAATAGGTGAAAATTACGATATAATATTCCGTTACATACAGGTAAAGTTAATAAAAGTTTGTTAAAACGGCTATAGTACATTAATTTAAAATTGAACAACTTTGTTTTAACTAAGCTATAATTAGAACCATGATATACAAATGAAGAAAAAATAGATTATACGTACTCATAATAAAATAAAATATTTAAAATTATATAACAGTTTGTAGTTGAATGATACATTAATAAGTAAAGTAGGAAAGACTTTCATAAATATAAAAAAAAGAAGAAAAAAAATGAGAGAAAAAATATTTCTAACATTTGTAAAAGTACGAAATTTATTCAAAATCAATTTCTGTCTGACTGGGAAAAACAAAAATCATGGATATGACTATCTGTAATTTACTATTTACCCAAATTTATATTTTTAAATTAAAATTATAATATTTATTCCATTATCAATTATATTATATTCACAATTAATGATTCTCGAAGTAACGAAATTTGGGATCAAGTAGGGGTTTCAAATGAGACTTTTTTCTTTCAAACCCATATAGCTCCTTATCAGCAGATCCTGGCGAAAATGTTTATCTAACAAATAATAATCTCAATACAATTTCTGAACCGGAGATCGTTATCGAATTTTCTATCCGACCAGTACCGACATAGCTATAGCTATAAAAAAAAAAAAAATCAAAAATCCCATGATAAATTGTTAGCAGTGTTCAAAAATACTACACGATCACTCGTTTAATTTAAATTCTAATTAATTTATTTTAGGGTTGTTGTGCTGTTTGAATTGTGATAAACATAAATCAAACTCAAAAAAAAAAATTAAAAAAAAAATGAATAACACAAGTCTGCAACTAAAAAACTGCATAGGATTTTTTAACCTTTTCTTATAGATTTTGACCTCCTAAAAACAAGAAATATATTAAAAAAATTCTATTACATACGTTTTTATGTGTAACTATTTTCTCAAAGTGAGCTCAATGATTTATTAAGAGATTTAGGCCTTTCAAAAGATGTAGCCGAACTGTTAGGTTCCAGATTAAAAATAAAAACATTTTATCATCTGGCACATCATTTTCATAGTACAGACATCGAGAAAAAGAATTTACTCAGTTTTTTTTCAAAAGAAAGAAATTTAGTTTTTTGCAATGATGTGGAAGAACTCATTCATTGCTTTGATATATAGTATGACTCATCTGAATCGCACCTATTCATTGATTCATCCAAAACTAGTCTTAAAATAGTATTATAGCACGATGGAAATAAATTTGCATCACTTCTGATGGGGCATTTTGTGCATATGGAAGATAACTATAAGAATTTGGCCATTATCTTGCAGAAAATCAAATATCAGGACCATCAATGGATGGTTTGTGGGTATTTCAAAATACTCAAGATGCTTTTGGGTCAGCAGGCAGGATATACTAAATACCCATGCTTCTTATGCTTGTGGGATAGTAGAGCCAGAGAACAGCACTGGACTAAAAGTGATTCGCCACACCGAGAAAAAAAACCTGGAGAGAAAAATGTTATCAGTACTACTTTGGTACCACCAGAAAAGGTTTTGTTGCCCCCTCTCCATATCAAATTGGGGTTGATGACACAATTTGTAAAATCGTTGGAAAAGGATGGGGACTGTTTTAAATATCTATGTACAAAATTCCCGAAGGTATCAGAAGCAAAGTTGAAAGAGGGAGTTTTCAGCGGCCCCGTAATAAGAAAAATTTCAACCGACACCCTCTTTGTGGAAAGTATGAATGTGAAGGTAAAAGAAGCTTGGTTATCTTTCAAGGATGTAGCGCGAAAGTTTTTGGGAAACTAAGAATCCTGACTACAAAACCATTGTTAAACGGATGCTAGCAGCATAGGAAACTCAAGGCTGCAAGATAAGCTTGAAGGTCCATTTTTTATACTCCCACATAGACTATTTTCCTGAAAAGCTGGCAGCTTCCAGTGAAAAACAGAGGGAGCGCTTTTACCAGGTGTTTCATGATATCGAGAGACGGTACCAAGGTAGATGGGGTGTCACTATGCTTGCAGAATATTGTTGGATGCTTAAGCGGGAAACTAAAGATGGAAATCAGAAAAGGACTCGGCGAAGTATGAAGGACAAGAAGAAAAGGTTTCATAAAATACATAAATAAGTATAATATTGTTACTTTATGTCGCAAAATAATGTTTTATTGGTTGTAAAAAAATATGTTTGATAATAATTTTGAATAAAAAGTGCTTTTACCAATTTATTTTGTCTGAATTAGCAAGACCCTTATGTCATAGAAAAAAATAGACATCACTTCTGAAATCAGCGCATTTTAAAACATATAATTCAGTTACAATATCTCATGCAGCTGACAAAAAATATATTTTTGCAGACCTGTGTAATTGATGTGATAATCAAAGTATATTTAGTTTCAATTCAATTTAGTTCAACACATGAAAGTGAATGTTAATAGAAGATATTTTCCAGTAGTTTACTAAAATGTTCTTCAAATGGTAACAAATAATCATCTCCTATATTGTTGAGGTAATAAGATCAAAATATTTGAGTTCAGTTAGTTCAATTTTTTTTCATAAACACATATAATGTTGCTTTTGCTAATTGAAAATTAAATTTCTGCACATTCCAGTAACTTACGATCAATTACAAGATAAAAATAGTAATTTTCAGTCGGATACGTAAAAAAGGTTTGTTAATTTTCAAATAATTCTCAAATTGGTTCTGAAGTTGACAGTTTGTATGTGTATTTAAAATATATTTTTCTAAATATCATTAATTTATAGATTATTTTAGATATTGGTTTAGTTAACAAAGTCGTTTGATTGAGTTCTTAATTGATATGCTGTTTATAAGTCTAATAGAAGCAGAGACGAAAACTTCATTTTGGAACAAAATGACCCCAAAAAGTTACAAGGATTTTATGATTACTGTTTCTATTTATGCTCATTTAACATATTCCATGTTGTGTTAGTAAAATATAAATTATAAAAATGAAATACTCAACAGTTGAGAAAGTATTGTCAACTTTAAACCAAAATCAATTGAAATTGAGCTGAAAGTTTAAAATTGCAGTGAAAATAAAATTCATTAAAAAAAGAAAATCTGGATGCCTTAGTAAATTGCTGGCAATATTTTTGAAAAACATCTGGGTTTTACAAAAAGAAAAGTTTTTTTTCATTTCAATAAGGTTTAGATTATGATATGAAATTTTCGGTTTTCTAGCGTCGAATATCTCGGCACTTGTGTATTGTTAAGACAAATTAATTGTTAATGTTTTTAAACTTAAAAGTTTTTTATTTTGTGTGTATAAGTAGGACATATTGGTGGCATTCATGAAGAAGTGGATAATACCAATTGCCTTGAAAAACAGCTAACTGTTAGCCTTAAAACCAGGTATTTTTTATATTTACGCTATAAAAAATTGGTTAGGTCGTGCTCCTTAACTAGGCCTTTTAAAATTTTCTTTTGGCACAAATGATATTTTGAGTTATGAGATGGTTTTAGAAAACTATAAAAAATGTACTGAACAGTACTTCGTTTCACGACAAGCAAGGACGTATAAAGAAATGTTATTTATATTTACATATTATATACAGATTTTTAATCTACATGTGAGAACACGTATTTTATCTTTGAACTATTTCTCTACAATGTGTAAACACAGGTATATTTGATGAAGGTCATATTTTTTAATAAAAACATAATCTTTAAAATGCCTCAATACAAAAGATATATTTTTATTTTTTTTTGAACCCAGATGGATTTGAAGAGTTTCAACATTAACTTAAAAACTGTATCAGATTGTTACCAATGAAGTTAATGCTACTAAACATATAATTATTTCAATGATATCTATCTATTTCAGCTCAAATACCTTAACACCTTTTGTTTCCTTTTACTTTTTAGTATTAAAATTTTGCTAACAATAAATTGCAATCAATATTATATGAGCAGAATAGTAATTCTAATATAATTTTTATTCTTTTGGAGCATCGTGTTACAAAATAAAGTTCGTATATTTTTCATAAGAATAAGATAACTTATTTATAAAATAACATACGTAGCCTTTTTTTCTTTTTGTAAAAATGAAAATAATTTTGAAATAGCTCAATAAAATGAAATTTCCCGCACTTTAAAAAATGGTACATTTCTTATCCAAAAAAAAAAAAAAATCCAAATTGATATTCAAAAGCTATGGAGGCTTTTCCGCTGGAAAATAAATATATAAAAAATTTAGCATAATATTTTTTTTTTTATTAACAAAAAGATTTGAAATATCTTAACATAAAGATAAAATAAACTGATTTTTTTTATTTATTTATTTTTTTTTTTTTTTTTTAATTGGTCTAAATTAATTAAAGATAGGTAATACTTTCTAGATGGTAAATTTGTCAGTGTATGTATATAACGGAAGATATAATCTTTTCTAGACTCAGTTTGTTGTAATAATGTTTTTTATGGTTTTGAAAACACTTACATAGTCATATTGAAATTTAAATGTCTGATTTATTTGTTTATGCTGTGTTGTCTTGATTGTTTGCTAAGAGGTTATAAACATTTTATTTATTTATTTTTTTTTCAATTTAAATTATTTGATAGTGAAAACGACCGACCATCTGTATTGTTATCGCACATGTTTTCGATATTTGTGATATAACCTACGATACCTCTTATTATTAAAATTGTATAATGTAGGCCTTCGGACTGGAAATTCTTGCGACTCATCGTGGACTGAAGCTAGGTGACGCGATGCCATGCCACACTGCTGCGACTGCCACATCACACGGCAGATCTTCGACCGATTCTGGTCGTTCTGGTTCGAGGCTGCGGACAGACTGAGCAATGTCATTCTCCTCACACTCTTCTTCGGTAGCGTAGCTTCTGCGATCTACTTCAACTTTGAAACCAGCAGATTGGGCAGCCAGCTGTGTAAGATAGCAGGTCAGTCCTAGATTATTTTCCATATTATCTTTATAAAGAAATACTGTTTACAAAATAAAAAATGTTTCCGTTAACCAATCATGTGGAATAAATCCTTATACTAGGGGAATCAAGAAAGGCCACTTTATAGTGTATACTATTTTGACTATTGTTTGTGACTAAAAAAAGTAGTATACAAATAAACTTGTAAACGATATGTGCTCCGGTTTGTTTACTTTCAAGATTGTAATCGATTTCATGTCGAGGGTTTTCACATAGTTGCAACGAAGTTCAGTACGTAAAATATGTTTTCTCAGGAACTTTTCTATTTCCAGCCACACTATGTGGTCTTTAAGTTAAGGTATGCAATGTAAAATACCAATAAATACAATTTTAAGGATGAAATTAAAAATAAATATTAAAATTTGAAAAATAAATCTTTGAATTTGATTAATTCAATTTTGCGCAAACTGAGTTACAAAACTGCCATTGTAATGTGATAATAGAAGCTTATGTAAAAATAAAATTGATGGCGAAAGTGGAATTTCTTTGGGCAAAATTAAGATATTGAAAACTTTAAATTTAGTGAAAGGCCTGCAACAAAGATTTTAAGCTTTATAGGGAACAATTCAGTAGAAAGAATTCTAGAATTAAATAGGTATGTAATATAGTAATAACAAATAAAATCTTAAGGATGAAATTGAAAATAAATCTTTAAATATGAAAAAAAAATCTTTGAATTTGATTATTTCAATCTAGCGCAATGTTTTGTTTATGGGTATGTCCTTATAGAAGGAATTGCTTAAAATGGATTTTGTAGGAACTATTCAATACTTTTAGCTTGTAGATCTAACAGTTTTCAATATTGCGTATCACTGCTCAAGGAATTAAAATTTTTTTTTTAGCAATATTCATTACTTATAGCATGTTACATTCAGGCTAGGGTACTTATGGCACAACTTTTAGATTTGAGATTTTTTATCTCTATACTCAAGAACAAATGATGTTACCTTTGGATTCGTAGGCCAATCTTGATACACATACTTCTTAAGCATTCTCTTTGCCATAGTTTATATTATTATCCGATATTTTAATAAATTTTATTGGTGGTACTTATCGAAACAAAACATCTCTTTACATCGAACAATTTTTCGTTTTCAAACATCAGTTTTATCGATATATTCCTATCATAACCTAATGCTAATCTAATAATGTCCAGCGATTAAAGGAATAACAATGTTACTATTATTTGGGTCTTTATCTTTTATATTAATTGAATCAAAATCCCAGAAAATATAAAAATTCATAGGAATTGTTAGACGATTTGTTAGTGCCAATTATTTTGTTTGTAGATTTATCTACTCTAAAGGTTCTTGGTTTATTGACAAAGTGATCGAAAATGTAGCTAAAACTTATCTCAAAACATTGCATATAGGAGGATGAGGTGAGCTTTACCATTTAAGATAGAAATTGATAGTTACAGAATTAGGTAACATGAAACTTGAGATATCGGTAGGTTAACAGAAATCGAAATCAGATCATTCTTTTCTCAATAATCGATAATCGAAATTCAGATTTTTTTTATTTTTTGTATGTAAGGTAAAAGATGGAAAACACCAAATAACGCATACCAATCTTAAAATTCCCTACCCTTAATGAATATTCAGAAATAGCAATCTCAATTAATCTTAGAGAAAGACCTGGATTAATTTTGGAGAAATCTTATCTACGTACACAAAAGCTATCAAGAAAATGATTTCAGTCATTGTTGTCTAAAAAACTCAAGATTCATTTCCTTCGATGAAAGCTACATCGGAATAGCAACCATTCAGTTATAAATAGATTGGAATCCAGGGAGTTAGCGTTTGATTGATTTTCCGGAAAAATTGTTTCCACGTGTCTCTTGTACAGGACAATAGCATTGAACAGTTCAATATTCGTCTCCTAAGGTACGAGAATAACCAGCTTAGTTCTATGCCACTAAGCTAATTAATGGTTTTTAGAAATGCTATAAGATTTTTCGTCATTCTATAAAGACAATTAGATTAATATTTTATTTGTTTGTATGCATTTTCTTTGCTATATGCAACAGATCATTACCACTGATAATATATATATATATATATATATATATATATATATATATATATATATATATATATATATATATATATATATATATATATATATATATAATATAGATTAAATTTAAAATAAATATCCACGTATTTAATATAAAAGGAAATGGTTTAATAAATCAAAATCTCTATTTAATTCATCTACAAAAAAATCTCAGTATGTCGAATTTATAAACGATTGTCAGCATTTGTATAATCTTAGTATTTTTCTAAATTTTAATTTTTTCTTTTTTTCAATTTAGAATACTTTTATTTCGTGAATAAAACAATTTGCCTAACTTAAGTGCAATATGGGTGGTTGTGAATCTATTCATGCAATATGTACTGTAAAAATGAAAATAAAATAAAATCTCAATCAATACAATATATGAAATAAAAAAAAAAAAAAAAAAAACGAGTATAATGTAGTAAAATTCTTCTGAACATCCCCACATTGAATCCCTGTCTGCTGAAATAACCATGCAATCACAAACTATCTTAGTTGTAGTAGTTTACCGCCCTCCCAATGTTTCTTTTGACTCCCACTTCGAAACCACTCTTTTCTACATTGTTCCTTTCTACTCACATGTTATTATTGCTGGAGATTTCAATACCAATCTCCTCTCCGATTCCTCTGACAAGTCTTATCTAGAAAACCTTTTTTTTTCCCTTAACCTACATGTGGTACCATTCTCTCCTACCCACCCACCACACATTTACATCTAATATATGGCTCGATCTCCTAATAGTTGATTCTCCTAAAAACCTCATTTCCTCTTCCCAGTTACCCATTACGTTTCTTTCTAATCACGATTTAATATCCCTGACATACAATATCCAAACTCCAACATTCATCCCAAAAACCATTTCCTATCGCAATCTTGATTTCTCAACATTTTCCTCAATCCAAAATGATATTGACGCTCTGGACTGGGACTCTATATATTCCTCCCACACTATCGACAACATGGTTGACATCCTCACATCCAATCTCTCATCCATCCTCGACTCACATGCCCCCCTAAAAAACATCCTAATCCGACGTCCACCAGCACCCTGGATCACCATAGAAATCAAAAACCTACAAAATAGACGATAGGCCGCCCGAATACGTCTTCGACGGACTAGACTTCAGGACGACTACGCTCTGTTTAAATCCCTTCGGAATCAGACACAAACTGCCATTCGAAAAGCTAAATCACAATATTTTCATGAAGCCCTCTCCAGTGCCTGTGATCCAAAATCAAAATGGAAAATTCTATCTAAACTTTCCTTTAGTAAATCCTCAAATGTTCCGCTTTCATACTCTTTTACTCCTAATGAAATGAATTCCTTTTTCGCTACCTCATCATCAAAATCCTCATCTCTTTACGCCAGCTACGCTCCAAACGGTCCTCCTTTTAACTCCTCCAATTTTTATTTTTCCTATATCACACCCTCAAACCTCAATGATGCCATTTTCCAATGTAAAACACAAGCTATTGGACATGATGGGATTCCACTAAAATTAATCAAACTCTGCCTTCCTTATATCCTTCAAGTCCTCCTACATATATATAATTATTCTTGCAAAATTCCACCTTTCCTTTATCCTGGAAGAAAGCTAAAATACAACCCTTACAAAAGAAATCTAACCCATCTTCACTTAATGATTTCCGTCCCATATCAATACTTTCCAATCTGTCCAAACCCCTTGAAAGACTAGTTCAATCACAAATCTCCAATTTCCTAGAAAACTCTCATTTCCTTAATCCGTTCCAATCTGGGTTCCGACCTGGTTATTCAACTCAGACAGCCTTAACAAAAATTACTAATGACATACATACTGCTCTTGACGAACGAAAAGTAACTGTCCTTATCCTTCTAGATTTTACTAAAGCCTTTGACACCCTAGACCATTCTATCCTCCTCACGAAACTAAAAGCCCTATCTTTTTCCGCAAGCTCTCTCCTCTGGTTTCATTTCTTCCTCTATAGTAGAACTCAAATAGTATCCATACCAAACTAGCCACTTTCCTCTTCCCTTTCATTGACATCAGGGGTAGCCCAAGGTTCCAGTGTCTCTCCTACTCTTTTTTGTGCCTACATAAATGATCTACCAAATTCCATTCACCATTGTTCCTACCATCTATACGCGGATGATTTCCAGATATATCTATCCTTCCATCCCTCTGATTTAATAAAATCATTCTCCCTTATCCAAGAAGACCTTAATAGCATTTGCAAGTAGGCCTCTGATAACAAATTAAAATTAAATGTAGAAAAAACGCAGGATATCATCATAGGTTCTAATACCCATTTGAGATCCCTTCCCCACCTCCGATCTATGAACTCCCAACCTATTCAATTCCACCCCACAGTCAAAAACAATGGTATTACCTTTGACCAAACCCTTTCATGGAAACCTCATATCTCCCAAATTTCTCGACGAGTTATATCCATTCTTAAACTATTCCATTCTTCCCAGGACTCCCTTCCGAAACCTACTTGTCAACTCTTGGTTTCTTCCCTTATCCTACCCCATTTTGACTACAGCTGTGTTGCATATGGTGGGTTGACGGCGGAACTCGAGAGTAAACTAAGGAGACTAATGAACTGTTTCGTAAGGTTTATCTTTAGGGTTCCAAAAGCCTCCCACACATCACATCTATATACAGAGTTAAAATGGCTTTATCCTTCATCCCACATAAATTACTTCCTAGCCTCCTTCCTCTATCAAACCATCAATTCTCGGAATCCCTCCTACATCTATAACATCTTCCAGTTCAGGTCCTCGGTCTCCTCCCGCACTACAAGATCTCGCTCCTCAGACCTGTATACTTCTTCCCATAAGAGCACATCATTTGACCACTCCTTCATTTCCCGTGCTACTTCCTTATGGAATTCACTACCCTGTAATATCCGTAATGCTCCATCTCTATCCACATTTAAATCCCTTCTCTTTCAATACCTCCTTTCCCTCCAGAATGATACTGACTAGCAAAACTTCACTAAAAAAAGAGCATTCAGTAGATGTAAATAGGTTTTTAATTTTTCTCCTACAATTATTGGAGTTTTGTAATTTTTATTTCTATTTTTGTTCTTTATTTGTAAAATTGTCAATAGTTAACCAGATTGTTAATTTATTTTATTTCATCTGATGAAAGCTAGACTCATTGTATTTATTTATGTACATTATATTATTCTTAGGGGACATCGTCCCAGAATAAAGTTTATATTCTATTCTATTCTAAAATGAGAAAATTTAAAATATAATCATACGAAATGCACAATATATTCGCTTAGCCTAGGGATCCCGGAACCAAACTTGTCCCTTCACTCATAGAGGGACAAGCCAGCCGCTGAGAGATCCTAGCTGTACTCTAATGGGATAACTAGTAATCGTTCTGTGTTTTAATTATGACATAAAAAATAGAAAATATTGCGATAACCTTTTACTAAGCCCTGAAGATGAGAGGATTCTGCGTCATTTATCCGTCTGTAGTTTAAATTTCGTATCAGGGCTCGAAAACCAGAATACACGAAATTGAAAATGATTTGTATTCTAGGGTTGTAAAAATGTGAAGTAAAACGATATGTCATGTTGGTTATTGAGAATGACAAGTCAATGGGATCAAAAAAAAAAAGTATTTTTGAAATAACTAAAATATATTTTTAATTGGTCAACGTCTCCGTTGTTATAATGGGCTACAACAGTGGCACTACTTAAAAATCATTTTTGGAGATAAGTGGGTTTAAAGTGTTCATTCCTAAGGAAAATGAATAGGAAATGCTTTAATTTGCTTAAACGAGAGAAAAATGAATTTTTGAGTTGTTCCACTATTGTAGCCCATGAGCGATAGGTATAAAGTTGTTATAGTTCTCTTTATATAATCACTGTTACCTGGTCTCAATAGTATACAAGTACCTATAGCTCATTTTGCTCCTTGATTTTTTTTTTTACATTTTTAATTGATTCTAAATAAGTGGAATTCACGCATATCCTCAGCACATATCTTAAGCAGTAGCCTAGATCTACCACCGAGTGAAGAGCTAATGTTTTACCCAAGGACTGGACCTGCCATTGGCTCCAGACCTCCTCCATTATTTACTGGAGGATCCAGAGCTCCTCTGCCTGCCCTGGAGAGCTCCATCAGTTATGTATGGTTCCCTGTTTCCTAGGTACCGTCGGTTGTGGAATGAGGAGTCAGTTTGTACCATCCGTGTGAATAGAAAACAAAAAGATATTTAGCATCTAGCGAAATTATCTCTTTGTACGTTATTATGAGCATATTATTTTATTTATGATCGTGTGTAAAAGACAATATAATTTTACTACCTAAAATACTGCTTGTTTAATGTAAAATACACAACATGGATGTAATAAAACCAAATATAGGCATCCTGTTCTTTATTTGAGGTAGTTATGTTCTGCTATGAATATGGTTCTGGTTCCTTGTAAAACCACAACCTCTTAAAGCGATGGGTGGTTGCTTCAACATTTAAAAAAAAATATATGGAACTTTCCAGGTTATTTATCCCATGCAACAACACTTGAAAACCAATTTTTTTCAAACTTTTAACTCAACCAGTATGGTGGCATTTTTCTTGGTTTAGAAGAACAGCCATAACATTGAAAGTATTAGTTTTAGAAGGATAAAAAAAAAAAAAAAAAAAAAAAAAATTATGCAAGAAAAAATAAAAATTCATTAGTTTATTAACATTTTTTTCTTTATTCTTTATTAAATCATAGAAAAAATTTCCACAGGAAGAATCCAGCGAAATTTCACTTTTTTTAATTTTTTTTTTTTCAAGGAGAAAAAGAATCAATTTCAATATTATACATTTTTCTATTCGTTATTACATGTTGGTAACCACAAATTGTATTATGAAAGTCCTAAATTTATTATAAATTTTCAAAAAATCTATTTTTTTTCTAAAAAAAAACGTTTTGTCTTTTAATAGATCTTTGTAATTTTGTCTTTTAATAGCACAGATAGGCTTGGATATAAAAATCTGAAACCTACACAAACAGCAGTTTTTGTTTTATATGTTCTAGAGAATAAAAAAAAGTCTTATGTATTTTACTAAGAAAAAAGTTATAATACCTCAAAAGTAACGAAACATCAGTTCAGAGCGATATTTTTATATAGAATAAAGAAGGATAGGTAAGTAAACTAATGTACTTTTATTTTTCCTTGAAAAAAACATTTAAGTTGGTTTTGGTTTTGTCTTTTTATGGCAAATATTTTCAAAGTTGTGAATGTTCTTGTATGTTATTATAATCGCAAAAGTAGGTTAAAATGTTCAAGCAATCAGTTTATTTTAATTATTATTTTTTTTTTATTAATAATGTAATGACTCAGACTTCTTTTCCTTAAGGTGTATTATACCAATTCAATTCTAGTTAGTGACAATTATGCAACTATTTATTGATCAAAGCTAAACATTCTTCTTTTGAATACAAGCAGAGATTTTTCATCATTTGAAGTTTATATACATATCACAACTTTATTAAGAACAGTACGGATAAGCATCTACATCTGCTACGTGGTGATTTTCTAATATTTTTTAGTAAGCCAAAGTAACATTCGTTGGCAGATGGTATTCTCTTCTTTATTTTCGTGAAGACTACCGAGGAGAAGTCATTAAATAAAAATTACACCCTTTTCAGTAAGTCATTTTCAATCATTTCACAAATCCTGTAACCACTATAAAAATACCTTGTATGTCAAAATAGATACTTTAAGGTCTAATTAAAAAAACAAATAAAAAACAATACAACTAATTTTTAACTACGCTGATATTAAAATCCATGCATTTAATGAGTAATAGTTAACTTGTTTTAAATTTGATTGGATTTATACACTATTTCACGACTAGAATATTAAAAACAATATAGAGTAAATGGTCGATTATTATATAGTCTATAATAAATTACAAAATTTCAAAGATATTTTTGTTTATTTATCAGCTTCACCCGATTAGAAAAGTCATACATTATTTGAGTTTCCTTTAAACTGCATATAACCAGGATCACTAGATTGGCTTTGTTCGATACAAAATAAACACCAAATTTCTGATAAACGATACTCGACTGTTTAGAACCGAGATAATGAAAGAGGAGCGAAATATGAAGTTTTATATTTGCCTCCCACTAGTTACTGGAGCTGGATACTCCAGGAAGTGCTCAACAACTATTAACAACGAAAGTCTTCAGCAAACACCGCTGATGTAGGATGTTATTTCTGCTTGTGTTTTATCTCCTAGCACTTCACCCTAAACTGATTGCTATCCTTCAAAAGTGTCCTATAGTTTTCGAAACTATGAAGATTAGTTAGATTCTCAGATATATTTAAACCATCATAAATTTATAGAATTCCTTTTTTTATGTTATAAATGATATTTTAAATTGAATATTAAAAAAAAAAAGTGTGTGTTCATATTTACAACTGTATAAAATGTATACAAGTACAATTGTGTAAAATATGATTATAATGACAAGTCATTAACTTGTAAAGAACTACTCATTAGTAGAATTTCAACAGAACTTCTACATTAAAACGTCTCTTAGCCATCTTCTTTTTGACACCTTGAAGGGTTATCGGAAATCGAGTGTGAGCAAGATGGGGGTCTGGTGGATTTGACTGGGTTAGGATTTTGAATTTTAAAGACAAGAGAATAATTATAAAGTTTAGTGGTAGTAGTTTAGTTTAGTAAAATAAAGTTATAAAGTTTAGTAGTAGAAGTATTGGTAGTAGTTTAGAAGGAGTAACAGTTTCTTGTTATTTTATTCATGTATATGAAATCTAAGTAAGGCGTTAATAAAAATGGATTCCTAGGAAGAGTATCTGATAACCAGAGATTAATAGAACATTGTTAAAGGATACTGTAGCACAGGTAGTTGAAGGCTTACTGCGAAAGGTGGAAGCTATTTGATGAGATTTGTTGTTTTTCTTCGAAGAAATTTTCTTCGCTATTCAGAGTTTCCTCCAACCAAACTTCTCCCTCAGTCGGTTCCTCCACACATCTCTGTCCATCGGTTCTTCTTCCGTTAGTCCTCGGATAGCCATACTTTTAGCCACATCTCTCCACCTCATGCGAGGCATACCTCATCTGAAATTTGGAGATTGTTTCTAATATGGCCTAACCATCTCAATCTTCTTCCCTCCATTCCCTCTAGGATATTCTTCCTTACTTTCATTCGTTCTCTTATAATCTCATTTCGGATTCGTCGGATGAGATATTTGCTGAGCTCCTCCAAACATTCATCTTCACAGCCAGATAGGTGTTTTTTAAATTTTTTTTATTTGGATTTGAGATATGTTTGGATTTATTTTTTTATCCTCGGATTTTTACACCATTCTTGCAGGTTTGCAATATGAGATTAAGGTGAAATGAAGAGATTATTATCTGCTGATAAAACAGATGTGTCATTAGAGTAAGTGGTGAGGATGGTGCTAAAATGAGTCGATATTTCAGCTGCAAACACCTTGTAGAGGATGGGACCTAAGATACTTGAGGAACCCCGGGCAAACCAACGAAAGAGGGATGAATGGAACATTATGTCTTACTCTGAATAATCTGTCATTGAGATAAGAACACATTAAAAAGACTTATGTAGGAGGGGGGAATTGAAAGAGTTTGCAAAGCAGTTTCTAGAGCCAACAGGCTCAGATATAAATCAGAACTTAAATAGTAAATAAACATAGAATCCTGTTAACATAATAAGATATTTAAGAATACGATATCAAACTGTGAAGATGTGATTCTTTGCTGAAATTCCTTTTAAAATATACTTTATTATGGCCAATAAAAATATTCTTATGGTTGTAATCCTTCGACATAATCCTAAAAGCACATATAAAAAGGCTTTTGGAATTTCACACCTGCTTTGCCCCATATCTCTTATCTTGACAATAAAGATCTTTATACGACGGCCGAATATTACTTTGTTACTTCCAGAATGAACATTTGAATCCTAAATTAAACCATATAATATGATATTGTATAGGGAAAGGAGTTTACTCTGACATTGGCCAGCTTCCAGCTTGGATGGTTGTCGTATTGGTTTATTGTTGATACTACTATTTACGAGAGTCCCAATCAACTATGTAATGACAAAGCATCTGTAAACGAGATAAGGATATCACAAATCCATGAGGAGGATGAAGGAGGCACAAAAAAAAAACTTTCATTTTAATCATATTGTAATTTTAAAAACTCCCTCAAATATTTGACTAATATAATTGATACATATAATTAATTATAATCCTTCATGAAGATATTAACATGCTTCTTGCCTTTGATATCCTACACCATATGATGATGGCTTGGTCAGCTTTTTCACGAATCAGTTATTTCCACTCGTAAAGCTTCTTTCCTAATTTCTTTAGAACATCAGTTATTTTTCTCTATATTAGATACTCATTCTCCCGCTAATAAGAGAATAGCTAGATATTTTTACCATTATTACGGATGTTTAATTAATTAATAATTCCTAAGCAATGCGGCCTAACAATTGTACCTTTAAACTGTGCATTATTCTAAGGGTATAGTGTGTTGAACAGTAAAGTTTATTAACCACTTTCAAAAAGTAGGAGGTTCTCAATTCAACTTTTTTTTCTTTTTTTTTTAAGGGATTACTCCTTCTAATATGAATCGATGTTGATTTGTTTGATCGGCTGGTCATACTTCAAAGGTAGTCCTATTAAAATTTTATTGAAATCAATTCAGCGCATTTAATGAAAAAACAACAAAACAGTTAATAAAAAATCACTGCTATAGAACCTTCCAATATGAACATATTTCTCCATGGCAACTAAATCTAAATTATTAACAAAAATTATTTACATATACAGTCAAGTTTCTATGTGTCGTACTTCGATAAGATGAATTCTTAAATAAGTCGAACAAAATCTACGGTCGGAAGTACAAGTTGATTTTTCGCGTACATCACGTGTAAATTTCACCTCAATGAGTCGATTTTAAAAAAACAATTGTGTATATATGTTGAACTGAAAATAGGGGTCAAAAGGGGGGACTTCTTGGACTTCTAGGACCACCTCTATGAATCGAACTATTGGAAGTCATCACCAAGAATTTCATGGGTAATCTGTTTTCCTGTTTCCTGTCATCGTTTACCTTTTCAGTTCGTAGGTACACCAGTCACTTATTGGTTATTCACTCGAGTAGTTTTACAATGGCTATTGAAAACTCTTTCAATTAACTAAAAGTTAAAACTTATTTCCGAAGTCGGTGCCAACAAATAAAACAAACAGAATTCGAAAAGAAATAGTAATTATAAAGATCTGGCTATTTCATCACCACCACAACGCTGTCTCGTGTCATTCGAAAGTATGTTGCATAGGCAGGATTAAAATGCCTTTCTTGGTTGGCACCGACTTCAAAAATAACTGATCATAAATTGTGAAAAGGTAATATACGTATTGGTAATTTTCTTGATTGTCATTTAATTCTCTTTGTTTCAAAATAATTAGAATATTATTTTTTTTTTTTACTTTTTAGTTCAAGTTTGTACATGTATGAAGTCGGTTTTAATTTTTTTCTAAAAAAATATTATTTATTTAATTTTATTCATCTCTAGATGGTAATGAAAAAATGTTTTTAAGCTATCGCAGCTCGAAAATATAGTGCCCTAATCCCAGTGGGAATAAAGAAAATTAATTTAGATTTTACTATGTTATAAGTTCTTAAAATTAATAAGAAAAAAAAAAAGATAGGAGGAAGGTTTACTGCTTAGAGGAAGAGGGAGAGGAGGGTATATAGGCTATAAGGATGCCAATGGCAGGGCCAACGGTACTAAAGAAGGTACAATCGGAACCCAGCCCTCGGAGGGGGTCATTGAGAGGGGTCCAAGAGTTGTAGCTTCGAGAAGAGGATTCTCTCGAAAGAGCTTTACTTTTGTTCTACATCAGCCACTGCATTCGTTCCTGAAGCTATATAATCTGATATCTATACTATTATATAAAAGGACACGCCATTTTTCGTTTGTAATCACTTACCACGAAAACTACTGTACTAACCGGTACCAAATTTTTAAATTGTGAAGTTTATGGTTTACCACATAATCTTCATAGTTGAAGAAAGATTTAGCAATAATAAAATTTAATGATAATTCAATTATCAATTTATACTTGTAATTAAATTATATTGCCATAAAAAAAAAGACGTATATGTCTTGTGCAGTGAAGTTTGATAATCGACCGATAGATGGGGAGCACCATTCGAGAGAGGTTACAAAAGTACAATGATATATAGAGCTAAAAATATATGATAAAATTTACATATTTTCAATTCAATTATTAGCTAAAAAGCTATAAATATATGGAGCGACATGTGGATCTCAGTGCAGTTTAAATATCGACCGATATATGGCCATTCTGCAACAGAGTTTGTAGTGGTAAAACTATTTAGCCTAAGTGTACCAAATTTTAACTACAATATCTTTATATTTAGAGGAATCGTTATAAATCTAGGAAGATTTATAACAATATATTTTATTATAAAAATAATTAAAATATTAAGTATGTGTTGTTGAAAAGAAATTTTGTTTTGAAAATGTTGTGTAATTGAAATTGTGAAAGCTTTATACATATCTTTTTATAGAAGTACAGCCGTGTCCCTTTTGTCTGGTTTTATGATTATATGGTTGTTTTCTGGTATTTTTGTTGACAATAATCAGGCTATTTTGCATTCTGGCGATTTATTTATTTTAGATCTCTGTATTTTTCTATTTCTGTTTATACTAGAGGAGAATGTGTAAATATAGGCACCTTCTTTTGTTTTTGATTTAAAGTTTAAACTTGAAAAATTTTAGATTCCTGTCTTTCATTTACAACTATAACAAGTTTCTTAATTGTGAGAAGGCAAAACAATGAGCAACATCAATCATTTCATTTCAAAGACGACGATTTACAAAAAATCTTTCAAAATAGCACACAAAAAATTGTGGTGTAAATATGGGCCCTTTTCAAAAAAGTCACCAAAATAGTTTGAAACAGGATAAAAAAATTCCAAACGGTAAAGAGTTTCTTTGTTACAGGGAAATTATTTTTACAGAAATCGCTGTAAATCATCTTGGTCTCTCAGCTCCGGAATGATCTAAGTTCCCACATTTAGGAACATTTTGGCCACACCTCTTTTAAAAGATAATATGATAATGTTAACATACTTGTCATTGTTATTGTTACAATGCAGAAAATAAAATTAAGTTCAAATACCATATAAGGGAAATAATAACCATCAGCTGTTTTTTACCCTCAAAACCAAATAACAATAAATAATTGTAATTTGACCAGATAAACATTTTCAAAAGTACCATATTATGTTTGTTTTCAGCAGGAAATAAAATAACCGACCATTCATAGTCTTCCCATCTACCTGACTAATGTGGAGTCTATTAACACCCAGTCTACTCTAGGTCCAGGTACCTTTTACAAGCCTTTCTGTTTTACCTCTTTAAGTGGGCAACATGTTTAATTTTTTGCCTTGCATCATTTAAAATTTAATGTATATAATCCTATCGTAAAGTTTTCAATGGTGTCTTGAAATTTCTAGTATTTTGAACTGATTAAAAATATCTAAGTTCCAAAAGTACCTATAGTTTTTGAATGAAAAAAATCTAATTGAAGCGGCAAACAATCCATTAATCCTGATATAGGGCCACACACCTTCCTCCATCAAATTCCAAATCCCCTGTAACAGTCACTGACACAATCCTCTCATCTTTGCCTCGGAATTTTATAAGCCGGTTCAACACTGATTATTTTATTTTATTATTATTTTTTTTTTTAAATCTAACGAATTCTACTTGGCCATTCTAACCGCCCTGGAACTTTACTACACTCTGGATATTTGCTGGATATTTTTCTTGTCACTGTGGTATCTAGTATAGTAACATAATAAAAGTTGTTTCCTATTGCATTTCAATCACCGATGCAAAAATTATTATATTATCAGTTGGTGAGTAATTCAGATTTAATAGTTAAAATAACATCTGACAAAAAAAATAAATAAAATAAAATAAAAATATGTCAGTATTACTGTTATTATAGTTGAGAGTTCCATATTACGGGCTTAGCTCCCTAAAAAATTTACATCAAATTAAACATTTTTATAAAGTTTTCCTGTTGCGACATAAAAAATGTAGGTATTATTTAACAAAAAATATAAATGTATACATCCTTAGAAGTGAAAAAGTGTGTTTATTATTAAATTATAAGAGACAATGTGATGAAAAATGTTGGTAATTAAATGTTAATGACTATAATTAAAGTTAATGAGTCAGGCTCTTCCTTTATCATCCTAAGTTGCCTGTTTCACCTCGTTATTTATTATTTTCTAGCTCAACATCTTTCACCATGTTATACAACCAAAAAACTCAATATTATGTCCCAGTAATAATAATAATAATAATAATGATATATCTGAATTTTTTCACAACCAATTTACATATATATATATATATATATATATATATATATATATATATAACGTCAACCGGGCTGACTTTGCACAACTTTTCAAATGTTAGTTTGTACCACTTCTGAAGCTTCACCAAATAACGTCGCTAGTTGTATATGGATTCAATATTGAAGCAAGAAATGTGTTATATGAAACATTGGAGTATAATAATACAATTATAATTTATACAGTGAAAAATAAAACAAAAATGTTTATTTAAATCATTATATGATTACAATTAATTAGAAATCTAGAACGTTCAGGTTATAGGGGTGGGGGGAGGGGGGCGGTCACATCGGCCTAAATTGACAACACTTTGTTGTATTTTCATGTAAGACTGAATTTCAATTTTTATTTATTTTTACAACTTTTACATTTTTGTTCATTTTTTGAAAGCTCTACTTTTCCCATTAGGAAAAGTTGAAGTATCAATGAAGCTCCCACAAATTAAAAAAAACAGTAATTTTTTTTTTGTTTGACTACCATGTTACAACTTAAATAAACATAAACGCATAATTTCATTATATTTCCAAACTTTAAATAAATTTTAGAAATCAAATGAAGTATCTTCTTCTTATACATATATTCTAACCAATTGATTTTGTTCGTTTTTTTAGCCAAAATTTTTATTCTCCTATAGACGTTTACATCTCTACATATTTTAACGAGGGTATATCAAATCAATTAGGGATATTAAACATATTATTAAAATACAATACAGTAGTATTAAAAAAAAACAACAAAAACAAAACGATTCTTTAAGTTTAAATCATTGAAATTCATAAAAGTTTAAATTATTAAGAATTATATCCACCCCTTGCTTACGATGGAGAAAAGGTATAATTGGTGATTTCGAATAAATTCTTGAGGGATATGCCCTATATAATGCAAAACTTTAATAAGTCATGAATTTAAATTTTATATAATTGCCTTTGTAAACACTCCTGTTTTTAATAATCCTAATAGGTTTTAGATGCCCTGTCTAATGAGGTCATTAATACAGCCAAAGAAAAACAAAATTTAAGGACGAAAAAAAAAAAAAAAAATCGGGTGGAATTATATGCCAGAAATAATAAAGATTATGCTTAGAAAAAATTTAAAATAAAACATTTGAAATGTAGTCTAATTTCTAAATGCAGACTATATCGACTTATTTTCGAACCTTTACCCTCCGCCGTAAACGTATTACTTCTTATGCTACAGTATCCTTTAATGACATTCAGTTAATCCCTGTCGAACAAGTCTGCTATACCTTGGATATCAATAAAAAAATGAAAAAAAAAAAAAAATTTAAAAGCTGAAGTGCAATTTCGAAATATTTTTTATGTATAGGCAATACAAAGCTGTTGAATAGAAATGTTTTTAGCAATCAGAATTATTTTAATTTAAAAAAAAATATCTAATAGTAAAATTAGCTTATTTATTTTAAATTTTTTAAAGATAAAGTTCATGAAAAGGAATAACGAAAAAGATGAGCGGTTATCTTTGCATCCTGCTACTCTATTCACCGTCTTTATAAGTAATGTTTTAGGGAAAAAATAAAACCACTCGTGAAGATCTCTTCACCGATTTCAAAGTCTCTTTTTTCATCATACTTTCATTTATGGAAAGCATTCACTGAGACTTTCAATTAAATATTTAATACCTGGAAAATATTCTTGATTAGTTTGTACAGCCTTGATTAAATGTAGGGAAGATGGTAAATATAGTGCAGTGATAACATATCTTATACAGGAAACTGGAACAAAAAATAAAGTTCATATATTTTGTGCTGGCTTTAATATTTGTCAGCGTAAATAATTTATGTTTTTGTTTTAATTAAAGGTTTTTATTACCCGAAAATTAAATTAGATGGAATTTTCGGGAAATAGAAACCACTACAATTATAGTTGTATCTGGATTTGTGGAATCTCTTGGTGACAGGATTTCAATCCTACTTATAGAGGTATTCTACTTAACCCTGCAGTGGGCGCGTGGCGTCTGTGAAACTCACAGTGCCATATTTTCTCTAATAAAATCTAGACGGAGGGTCGTTTGGCCTTGGGACTTCAGATACCTTTCGACAAACCCTTTCCCCCTGCATTACTCTGATCTCGGATTTCTACCCCTCTTTATTCACAGCACAGACAGTGGTGGCTTTAACAGAGGATGGAGTCATGTGGACGCCATGCGCCCACTCACATTTACCTTAACTACTAACAAGAAATTGTTATTTTCTATTTACGTTTAGCTATTTCCTGCTTATCCATTTATAGATTGGTCATAACAATAAATGAATTTAGTTTTCAATTGGTGATAATTAAATATATTCGATTTTATTGTACATAAATAATTATTGTTTGTTTATTTCGTTTATCACTTTATGCTGCTATGGCTAATCGGACGATGCTACTGTGGGAGTCCTAAATTTTGCCTATCCAGGTATAATTAGGATAGGGATCTTTAACGAGTACCTGACATCGCACAGGCTCAGGACCCCCATTTTACGTCCCTTCCGAAGGACGGCATAGTAAGGATGAGGTCATCTGCCGGGCTGCGAACCCGCGATCTTGGGTTTAGTAGGTTGCTATTAACCACTACACCACAGGTGACCCCCATAAATAATTATTTTTTCTCAGAAGTCACATGATGAACGTCTGATGTCAATTATTATGTTGAAGCCTGGCTCCAATACGAGATCTCTTTCAACAGTTTATCACTAGCTCTCAAAAGTGTTACACTATAGGAGAGTATGCTACGATTAATTAAAAACTGGAATCATTTAGACGGCGATGTTCCTTTCGGCAATTCATTCCATCAAAACCGGTTAAATATGGGATAAAAATATTTGCGCTTTGCGATGCCAGAAATTTTTATACCCAAAACACGAAAGTGGTACCCAACCACCAGGACCTTATGAGGCAAGCTGGGCGCCCAAAGATGTTGTCATTCGACTTAGCTAACAAATCCACGGAACTGGCAGAAATATTACGGTTGATGACTGGTTCACAAGCTATCCTCTTACAAATGAACTTCTAGAAAAAAATCTGACAATGGTTGGGACTAAACGAATAAACGAAAATGAATTACCCCCGTATTTCGTAACAACATAAAATTGATCTTTACATTCAAATTTATATATTAAATATTATTATTGAATGTGAAAAATATATAAACTTTTTGTACATACATAGGCTTTGAATTATCATATATTCCAGACACATCCTCAACCAATATTAAATCAATGTATGAATAAGCTATTGATTTAAAAGATATTAGAAAACCTTCAGAACAAATAACAACAACAGGTTAGAATATTTGAAATGCGAAAACAATAAAAAAATGACTTAGAAAGTCAGATTACAATAAAAAATACCCGTGGTGTCTAGCAGACGCCATGCGCCCTCTCAGATCACGGCGGGCGGCGCGCCAATTGAAGGGTTAAGAAAGGTTTTGCTTATTCTGGTGATTAAGGTTGTATATGCCAGTAAAAGAGGTTTTCAAACAACTTTTCTAAGTAATAATTGTAAAGATTACTTGTGCAAAATACTGGGCCTTTTGTTCTATCAATGTCCCACCAATTGGTATATTTTTCTTTAGGCATTGCAGCAGTCATATTAGGACACATTTTTCTAACTCGGGTATTCACAATATATTTATTATATTGTGAATACCCTTTATATATTCTTATTATAAATATATTATAAGAAATATATTTATTTTTCCATGTCCTTTTGAACACTCTTGTTCAATTTTGATTTTGTCCGGCACAATGTTGATTTCGGCACACCGAAAAGTTTTGCGATCTCATTCCTTGACTTTTTACTTTAAAATTCAAAACTTAATTTTTCACCAATTGCAAAAGATTTTTGATTTCACGTCATGTTGACAGGATGAGCTTTACTTACCAACTGGCTGGGAGGTTAGCAAATTTTAGAGTGTAGCAACAATAGGTCAGAGTGGAATATCAGTGTGCTTAATGTTTACACTTTGGGAACCAATCAAAACAAAACAAACCCATCTATCCCTTCATGTTTTCTTAGTAGTAGTAATGTAAATTCCACTTATCGAGGTGAATACAAAAATTGTTCCATTTACAGAGGCAATTTCCTCTAAAATTGATTCCACTTATAGAGTGAAAACATTCCAGTTTTTCACCTATTTAATAAAAGAAACGAATACAGTTTACTTAAAGCATTTATTTAAAAAGCATAACACCTTAATACAATCGAAATATCGGATAAAAATGATATACCATATGTTGCAGAGCTGTAGAAAGAGTCACGGAAATCGCTGTGGTGTGTATTCCCACACCAATTTTTTTTGTGGGAATACATATTTTCTTCTTTTTGATTATGGCTGTGTGGTATATGTGGTCCAAGCAATCTGTCTATAAAGCACATAATAGTAAACACTTCTTCATATTTATATTTTGAGGCTCAAGAAGTTCCCATATTCCATTGGCATTGAATATTTCTATTTCATTATCATATGTTTTCTATTTCATAAAAATTTTTTATCAGATTCATCTTCGGGATTTTCAGAGGTTCTCACAAATCTCACAGTATTCTGAAATCGGGTAAATTTACCCAAATTTTAGACGTCACTCACTACTTCCGAGTTGCATCCACCTTTACTCAGTGCTCTTCCATCCACCTCTTTAATACTAGATCCTGCACATGAATCTGCTTCCTTTATAAAAATTTTGCAGGACTCCTGCAAAATACCCTTTATCATCCACGCTTCCTCTATATTGAATTTATTGCCCATCTCAAAGCGAATATGCTCCTTCCGAACTTCTTTTGAACATACATGGTATTCTTAGGGGACATGTTGTCTCAGAATAAGTTTATTTTCTTCCTCTTCTTCCACTTTAAATGAAACTTGATTTTTGACAGCTGTGAATTCCTTTTATTATGAATTTATTTATTAATTCTATACATTTGTTACTTTACTTATTACAACAACCCTTATTTAATACTGGTTCATTTTCAGTAATCTAAGTAAATCCAAATAGAAGACTCCTTCATCTGCTTTATGGAAGTGATTTGTGCCTCTGTATCAGCGATCTAGCTGCAGTGTTTGCCCTGAGAGCGGAACGAATATCCGGAATGTGGTACAATTGTCTCTAATCATGTTTGGTCTTCGCTTGCCTCTGTCCTCTTCATTAGTGATCATTTGCTGGCCTTGTTTGAGGGGTTCGCTACAGAGAGGGGGCATTTGTAGGGAGGAACTTGAAATTAATTCATCTCGTTGGATGCTTTATTATTTTCAGAAAATTATTTCCGTAATTAAATTTAAAATTATTTCTAATTTTGATGAAATCACACTTTCCACTGGCATTTTTAATAGAATTATTTAACTTTTGTAAAGCCTTACAACTGACGTTGGTGGCTGCACTTGGAACAGACAGCACATAACTGGAATACTGTCAATATGCTACCATTTATACAGGACTGAATATAGTTTGGAAGTTATTAAGAAGTAAATATTCAGGATATTGTCCGTGGACGATTACAGACTGGGCCGTTTCCAATGATTCTGACAATTTTGAACAATTAGACATGGACTGTTTGTTTTTCTACTATACTCTCATTACATAAATTTCAAGGAATCTTAACCAACTTCAATGTTTATAAAAAAACTTTCAACAGTTTTCCATTTGATCATATTTTCCCAAATATTTTAATGTTTTTATGTTAGTTTTAGAATCGCTTGTTTAATAGTTATTATTTTATAATAATTTTCAAATAAGCTTTAGGGAATTCAGTCGTTTATAAAATTTGATTACACTGTTATAATAGGTCTAAGTTGAAAAAAATAAAAATGTGCTATTGCCAGAACTCCGATATAATACATATTTACAAAAGGTCTCGGTGCCACTGCTGTTTTGATCTATTATGGTTATAATGTTATAGGAATTCAGAAAACTATATAATAAATGGGCATTATATTAGGAAGGTTGGAAAGGTTTTGATTATAATATGAATAAGGGGTATGAGTTTAAGAAAGACGGTGTAGTATGACCTATATATGACTTCGTTAAAGATGTTTCTGCGCTTACTTTCACAATCTTCGAATAGAGATAGATTCGTTATGCTCCACATGCGGGATTTTGAAGACGGTTGAGAAGTCTAATAAGAACTAAGAATCAAAATATTTTAGAAAATCCAGATTTTAAGTTCTCTCGGACATGGAAAAACTCTGACTCTGTCTAGAAAAACTAAAATGATAATTTATAAATCGACGTCCCTCCCTATTCTTTTCTATTCTTTCCAATCGTGGACCTGCACCTTGAAAAACAAGAGTCGGATCCAATCCATAGATATGCGTTATCTTTGTAAAGTGGAAGGAAGGACACGACGAGATAGGATACGCAACAGTACCATACGGACTAGTTCCAAAGTTAAGCCGGCTGAGGCCATCCCAGAGAAGCTGAGATGGTTCGGTCTCCTCCTTAGGATAGACTAAGAAAGAACGGCCAGGAAGACGAACGAAACTCGCGTGGAGAGAAGAAGAACAAGAGAAAGACCATGCATTTCTAGAAAGGAGTGTTAAAGAGGCGTTCAGGGGGTGGGATATGAACTAGAGTAAGAGAAGAGAGTTGGCCCAAGAACGGGACATCTGGTCCAGGCTCTACAAATTGTGACCCCGCACTGCGCAGCGGTAAAGGGGTTAAAAGGATTATGATGATGATGATGATATTTAAATTTGTTTATATTTAAATTTGATATCTTTTTTTTTTACGCAAAACGTTTTTTTTATGTTTAAATAATGCTTTATTGAAGTTTTGACTACCAATTTTATTTATATACTTTCTGCAGGAAGGCTTCTATCCTGGACATCTTTTTTTTTTTTTTTTTTTTTTTTTTTTTTTTTTTTTTTTTTTTTTTTTTTTTTTTTTTTTTTTTTTTTTTTTGTTTTTTTTTTTTTCCCTCCCTTCCTTGCCTTTCAGGCATACGGGGTTTTGGCAAGCAGCGGTTCACCATATGGGTTTTTATGCATGCTGCTGCTGCCAATAAAACTCTTTATTTACAATTTTTGTATTTTTATTTTAATTTACATTATAAATATATTATTTAGGGGGTACAATATATATTTTTTTAGTTGATATTTAAATTTGTTTAGTTAACTACCAATTTTTTTTATATATATAGTTTTTAGGTTGTATTTTTTTTTTACACAAACGATTTTTTTATGTTTTAAATAATGCTTTATTGAAGTTTTGACC
This sequence comes from Euschistus heros, assembly GCA_003667255.2. Lineage (NCBI taxonomy): Eukaryota > Metazoa > Arthropoda > Insecta > Hemiptera > Pentatomidae > Euschistus > Euschistus heros. The sequence goes on along the minus strand of RCWM02000302.1, from coordinate 35,485 downwards.
CTTACTCATATGAGATTCGCTTCAGAATAAATTTTGGCATCCCGATACTCCAATACTGACCTAGTATCTGAACCAGCGATACTTTCTGCAGGAGGCTTACTAGCCTGGACATCATGTACCAAACATTATTTCCTAGAAGAATCCCAAGTGATTAGGGATCGAAACGTAAATGTTGAAAGGTAGTATGTATAAAAAATAATTAATTCCCAACTATAAAAAATAGTATGTATATATATACATATGTATACTTCCAGGGATTTTATATTGGGAGAATTGAATACGTTTAATATTTGATTGTTTTGCTAACGCCCACAATTCCAGTTCAAAGAAATCAAATTGAATGTTTCATATGAGTTCTCTATAGAAAGGTGAGATTTTGCTATTATGAAGTTTAAAATTATTCATAATGATGAACCAATACGACAACGCGCAACGAAACCGATAGAATCACACTAACTTTGGTATGGTACTTTAATAACTTTAGTATTGTACTTTGAGGACATTAATGTGTGATAGCATTGATTAGTACAATAACTTTCCTGCCGTAAATATCAAGTTGATCCTATAAGGTCACGGGAACAATGAAATTTCCTATCAGGTTAAACAAACTACATGGCAGATCGTAAACTGTTACATTGTCACCCCACCCCTTGCCACACCCCCACCACCACACCGCTCCCACTCCTTATCCTAGAGACAATTAACTAGTGAACGAGATAACTAATTTGCGAACTCTGGATAACGGACTTGCAACAGCAAACTGAACTCGTTAAAGCAAACTGTTCTCTGGATAACGACCTTGTTAATACACATTAAGGTCACTTTATGGCAAAAGTTGTAAGTTATTGAGTTCTTAGGAATCATATCTCAGGGTGATAAAATGTAAACAATAACGTCCTCCTGATTATAAAAGAAAATCTAAGGCCCCCCAGACCGTCAATTTTCTGATGTTTCCTAATTTTTTATTCGCTTGCCTGTGATTCATTTGTCTGTAGTAGATAAATTTTCAAATTAAATAGCTTGATACCTTTGACCGTCTATGCCCTAATATTATTTATTTTTTTTCGCATACCTGTGTGATTGTTTAAATTGAATTAACAATTAATGAATATTCGATATAAACAAAGTTAAGAAAAAATAGGAGTTTCAAACTTGACTTTTTCTAATTTAAACCAATATAGCTCTGAAAACGGTACCTCCTTGCGAGAAATGTAAATTTGAAAAAATCTATTCGAAAATGAAATATTTACGAATCGTTAGAAATAATAAAATCGTTTCAAAACAATTAAATTGTTCGTCTAAATGATCAGATAAACATTTTCAATAGGCTCATTTTAAATTTGTTTCTAGAAGGAAAAGTAATACAGACTTGTCATTCAAAAAACCTATGGGATTGTGTATTAGCCGGATTATTCATTAAATTACCTCATCCCTTTTTCTTTCTATTACGCCTCAGTTCACTCTATGCACCCATAGTTTTGGGAAATCCTTTCTTTTTGCATTCTTAGGCGAATATTAGGACGATTGATTTCTTGTTTTACGTCATATAACATGTGTATTAAGATGTTGATAACCTGTTCATGATTTCACAACTAGTAGGAAAATACCAATAGAATTAGCTAATATTTCATCAAATCCTATTGTACATATGCTTCTATACCTTCATGCCTCAACTGAAATATTTGTTTGAATATATCTTTTTCAAAATGCTTTTTTCAGGAGTGCTACGGAAGTTTTAAGCCAAGATACCGATATTCAATGAGATGAGGATTTTTACTTTATAAAATTATTTTTATGTAAAAAAAAATGCAATAAAAATAACAAATATTTATAAACACTGTTCTCATCATCTTTAATGATCCATGGGATTTTTTTGTTAAGTATAATAGTTAGCTAAGTATTTATTTAACTATTCATTCAATTTAAACTAATCTTTTTCTTGAACTAGTACTCATAATTTTTTATCGGGACTATTTTTTTTTTTTTTTTTTTTTTTTTTTTTTTTTTTTTTTTTTTTTTTTTTTTTTTTTTTTTTTTTTGCCAATTTAAGTCCACCTAGGAGCGCTTATGACCAGCTCCTTTGGTTGCCTTCTTTTGTTCCCAATACTTCCTCAGACCAGCCAATAGTTTTTCCTTTTTCTCTTTCGTCATGGCTTTTCGACTAGTTGAAGCCACAGACTTTGAGTCTTCTAGTTTTTAATTAGCGAGAAGTACTCCAGCCACCTACGTCTCATATTAGTGTGTGTGTTTCCAATGGTCGGTACAATTCGTGACTAGCCTTGTTGGACTGCAGTGAAGTTTAAAAATTGACCAATTCGGGGCGAGCGCCATTCTACATGAGAGGTCACAATTGTTATATATGGTAGAGCTTGAAATTCATAGTGACTTTTATTTATATTCAATTAAATGATTAAAAAATATGTTAATGTATGATGCGTCATGAGGGTTTCTAAAACTACCGAACCCAACTGTATCAAATTTTTACGACGTACCCAAGACTTTATAGGTATAGAGTATAAATATACCACAATTTTAAATAAAAAACATTTAAATGCACAATGTTGAGTGGAGGAAATGAGGGTTGCTGCACTGTCAGACTTTTATAGGTAGAAATCTACCATAATGAAATCAATAAATTTATTTATGCCAAATAAAAATTATTACAAAATCAAAATTCCGATCCTTTGTTTTTTGAAATTGTGTGTTTAAAATATGATTTATAGGCCTTTAGTTGTAAGCACATATAACGCAGTCTATTATCCGCAAGAGTTTCCTAATAGTCTCTGTCCATCAGGATTACCTATTAATACATTAAAATTTAAAATCAGATGTCTAATTAACCTTTTACGTAATCTTCTAACATTTAATCAGTGCAATTTCAACCAGATAAAAAATTACTGCTATGCGTGAAAATATCAATGAAGAAATAATGCTCAATTTCTAGCATAAAGGTTTTTATCGATAAACAAATGAATTCAATTGATAGTTTAATTAATCTAAGTTCTTTACTTATGAGAGCGAGCAAAGCCGCGACGGTGGATGCTAGTTTAATATACATAGCTTCCATCTGAAAAAAATTATAACTTTTTAGATGAAAAATTCCTAGCCAAAAGTATAAATGCCTTGATAAATTTATTTCTGACCAGGGGCAATAAGGAGGGAGGGCCGAGCATTTAGTTCCAGACCGACGACTGGAGATTCCAGGGCAGGAAGAAATGTTCACAATAACGAGCATCATCCCAAGAGGTCCTTAAGAAGGAATCCTTGGAATTTAATAAGATTAAAAAGAAGGACCACTTAAAAGGATTCTGGGACAATCTGAGCAGAAATAAATGTGTTAGGAGCATCTGAGCTGATAAAAAGGGTTAGGTACTTTGTCGCTTTCAATAGGCCTCTTACTTTTAATGGATATAAAAACGATTTATGCTTAATTTTATGTTATTATGTGAAACTCGAATGCATTAGAGAAAATATATTGACACTGCTTCAAACCATTTATTTATTCTAGACTAATGGCAGAGGATTATAACCGGAATTTATTACCTATATTCTGGATTTGATTGATTGATAGGAATCAAATTAATTAACGTATTGTGCAACTCAATCAGTGTCCGCTAGTTACCCGAGAACCCTCACCCCACACATTTGGTTACTGATATGATTCACATTTATCGATCAAAGGATAATTATAGAAATGATGAATTATTAATTTATTTTATTGCTTTTCTGTTGTTTTGAAGATTAGTTTCGACCCATTCATATTTAGTTTCGAAACATATAGAAATTATAAACATCTGCAAAAGTAATTAACTTTATGATAACAAATTCTTTATCCTTAGTCATCTGGTAATAATTCAAAAATTTAAAGATGCATCGTTACTTTAAGCTAAACTAATGAATCGGTAAAATACTGAACTTATCAGAAGGGGTTGAAAGTTTTTCAAACCTATACCTGTACTCTTTCTTCCTTATCGTCTCCAATATTTTTTGGCATTCTTTCTCTTCCAAACCTTCCAATTCCACTGACCTTTTCCGAATTTCTTTAACTTAAATCTTCAGCTCTTACCCGCTAAACCCGTCCCTGCCAATCAGATTTGAATACTCCTCATTTTCAGCTGCTTTTGACAGATTTTTCGTAATCCAATCCTCTTCTCTATGGAACTCCATTCCTCTCAACATTTATCATTTAATTACCCCTTTCCGCGTACTATCCATTCCGATCCACGAAAACTGTAAAAAGCCACTTTTTAGTTACTTAAAACAGTTTAATTAGGATTGATGAATTAATAGCCACTTGTATAGGGATTATTTTATTAGAATACTAGTTTCAAATGCTAAACATTCAGATCTAGTGTTACATTCAGTTGTACATTAAGGCTCTGAATGCCCTTGAACGGACATTAGTTTTTATTTTTAAGGCACTTAAGGTCCCAGAATAAATATAGAACATTTTATTATTATTATACTAAATTACATAGCAAATCTTTCAATCGTCTACTGTAAGTCCTTTAGTTAATTTCATTGAGAATTTTGCGGTATAGCCTTCACATCTGAACAGTAATATTTTTAATAAATTTAATGCGAATTAGAAAAACATTTTTGATTTTACAGTAGAAATATACTTGGCTATTAATGGTGTGAATAGAAAATATTTTTGAATTTAATTCAGAAAGCGTAGAAGAAATGGCTAAGTCAGTTCTACAGGCCCAGGTTACACTAACTTTTTTTATGTATTCTTCTTACAAGGAGATGTTTTGACTTCTAGCTCACAGATTTGAATGCCAATTTTCGTGTTGGTAGTAGCGACCTATAATAGTGCAAAACTAGTGTTATAGTCGCCAATGAGCATTATTGAGAGCCAAGAAAAAAAAATGAAATATGAAAATCAGTTTTTTTTTTCTCAGCTCTTATTCAAGATAGAGAAATAATTTTTTCACGTCAAATTGTATTTTTTAAATAAAAACAATTGCTTTCGTTATGCCCAAATCATGACCCGGCTTCAAATTTCTCAAAAATTCAAAACAAATGACAAAATTTCAATGAATCCGCTGTGAAACATAGGGAATTTTTTTTCATAGAAAACTGACCTAAAATCTCGATCCAACGCACCAAAAGCCCTTATATGTAAAATTTTATCAAAATCAAAAATTTTTTTTTTCTAACCTTTCGAGGACGTTGAAATTTTATCAACAACTTTTAACGGCTATAACATTTACTGTGTTGAACTGATTTAAATAGTAATGTTATATGATGAAGAATCTGGATGCATTTTGTTTTCTACCCGTTTATATAACAGTGTGTTTGCTCAAGATTTTAGTGACCAAAAACTGATTTGGAAAACAAATTCCGAGGTCAAGTATAACTTGATATCTTAATAAGGAGAAATCCTGTGACCTCCGCATTTAAGCTAAACTATGCAGTTTTACGGCTTCTAGAAACCCTTAAAAGTTGGTTTAAATTGGTTGTGAAATCTTAAATGGTTGTGAAGATAGCGAAAATAATTTACGTTTTTTCGATCTTAGGTGTTAACAATTTTTTTTTTTTTTTTTTTTTTTTTTTTTTTTTTTTTTTTTTTTTGATTTCGACTAAATTTGTTTCTACAAGTTTTTTGAGATGAGGAATCAGTTTAGTGTAATATCAGTTTTTAGTTTAGAAATTTACCTCACCTTTATGTTTGAAAAAAAAAAATACTTTTTTTATGTATTTATTCTTAAAATTAGTAACGAATATTTTGTGCGTTTATATTTTAATTGTTCTAAGAACGCTTAATACTTGAGGGGTGATTTGTAAGCGTTTAAGAACACAAAGTTTCTGATTGTCACTAAGAAAAAAATCTTTCTTTTTAGAACTAAGCTACTTCAATATAAATAAAGATGATTTCTGAAATATGTCAATGTAAAGGAATAAGGACACTGCCCTGGAGGACATTGTAATACTCTCGGCCTGTGAGAAGAAACTGGCGAGAACTGAGGCTATTTACTTAGGCCGAGTTAGGGTTACCTCGCCCCGACCCTAATCGTTTTTAAATCGAGTTATCTTCCGATCTTATCGATACCTCCGTCTAACCTAGTCAACTCCGCTCCCTTCTTCACTAAGTCTATTTCGCTTACACCGGAAACTTTCTTCTCCCCCTAGTCAGATCACCTAATACTAAAAAAAAAAAAAAAAAAAAAAAAAAAAAAAATACAAAATAGACATCTAAAACTATATCATGCTTCCAACTTTATGTATGATTCAATTAAAGTCAGAAAGATTTCATGATCACACTATTATTGAAATTTCTGTTGTGGTTTTTTTGTTTGAAAATTATGTTTTATCAGAGAGCAAATGAATGTTTTAAACTTATATAAATGTTTAAAAGTTTCTTGTTATATAATCAGTCTGATCAAAGAAACAGTTGAAATCTATAAAACGTTTGCAAAAGAGGCATGTCTAGCGTTGAGGAGCCCAGCATACATACTGACTAATTTTAACATGAAATATATCGTTTAACATTTTTTTAGCTGCCTTCAATAATTATGTTTCTTCGTGCTGGTAAATTTGTGTAGTCTAAATGAAATCATCCGATAGATAGACTGTATTTTTTTTTTAATTATACGTGATTCTGGTATAACCCTAAATATTTATTTTGCAATGGTATATTCTATTGATTCCTATTAAGATCGTTCTTTCTATAATAGTGTGCTTACGTCGACCAAATAAGGACCAGATGAATTGATGCTTTTATCCTGAATGTATAATCTATTTACCGTAGGAATGTTCAAATATTTTACAATGAGTACCACAATATAGTGGATACAAATAAAAAACGTTGCAAACAGAATTTCTCCCTGAATGCAAAAAAAAAAAAAAAAAAAAAAAAAAAAAAAAAAAAAAAAAAAAAAAAAAAAAAAAAAAAAAAAAAAAAAAAAAAAAAAAAAAAAAAAAAAAAAAAAAAAATTGTATCGTGGGAATGTCCATAATCTACTGCTTTTCTCAAATTCATATTTTATAATAAAAGGTATCAAAATATTTTTTTTTTCTCTTTCAAATTTTGATTCACACCTGTTATTAGGTTAACAATCAGTGAATGTGATGGCATTGTAATACTACAGGCCTTTTGTATGCGTGTGGGAGACTAGCACTCAATAGTACCTCCTCCTGGCATGGATTCAATAGATTTATTTGAGTGAATCTCTCATCCAGCTTCTTTTAAGCCATGTCATTAATGAATATGTTATTATGTCCATGAAGTCTGTCGGAAATCGTCTATAAAGGTCATGTATGTGTTCCTTTAATGTGGGTACTTCTAAATCAGTGTGAAGTGTGTGGTTTGAAATGTATCAAGGTGATTTCGTTATTAGTCTGAGTAATTTTGAGTTTAATATTTGTATTTTTTTTTAGGTGTGTATTTTTTGCAGTCCTGTATATTTGTGTGGCGAATATCCCTTTAAGTAAGTAAGTGCATGTATTCAGTCGTTGTTGGAGTTTTAATGTCGACCGCTTATGAAGTATTGGATAGTAATAATGATAATAATAATAATAATAAAGCTTTATCGGCATCATTTTTTATGGCAAAAGCCTCTCCCTTAGGAGGTAAAATGGAGTTCAGCTCCAAAATAATTTTACAGAATAGAATCTGAATTAAATATAAAATAAAATATGCAAAATTTTTTTTAAACCAAAAAAATAAAAACAAAACTACAAACAAAAAACAAAACTTTTTTATTTTTCTTCCTATAGATTATTTACAATTTTGAACCAAAAGTCTCTGTCCTTGGCCACTTTCATCCAGTTGGTTCCCACTCTTCGGGTAATTTCATCCCTCCACCTCATGTACTGCCTTCCCCTGCTTCTCACTTGGCCGATCGGTGTCAACTCGGTGCTGCTTTTCGACCATCTTTCATCCTTGACTTTTGCTAGGTGTCCAGCCCACCTCCATTTCAGTTTTTGGGCTTCCTTGCTGAGACTTTTAACTTTTACACGAGTGAGGGTATCTCGGTTCTTAATCTTCTCAATTCTTCGGATTCCCACCATACTCCTTAAAAGTTTCATTTGGATACAGAAGTTTAAATTAATAATTAAATTAAACTAAACACCAATGATTATTCGAAATGAAGTTGAGAGAAAATAGAGGTTTCGCAGGTTTTTTATTTTTCATTCAAACCAACATAGCTTTTAAACAGTAGGTCATAGCGATTAATGTTGACTAATAACAAAATTACCTATTCAATTTCTAATTAGGAAACTGTCCTCAAATTTTTGATCCGAGCAACCCCAACAGAGTTAGAGCGTTCAAAATGAATTTGAAAGAAAAAATACACCAAAAAAGTAAAAAACCCAAAGCCAAAAGACATATCTATGACAAAAAATGTTAGTGAGAATAAAAAAAAAAAAAAAAAAATAGAACAAGATGAACTGAGGCCGGCGCACAATGGTCCAGAATGCGAAAAAACTCCGATTTTTCGAGGTCCAAAATACAACTATTAAGTATTATATTTGAGAACAAGAATAGTAAACACAATTATTTCGATGAGTTAAATAGTCGAGATCTGGTTATTCGTATACACAAGGACGTTGAAAGTATACATTGGCTATGAAACAATGGCTGTGAAATTTGACTCGTGATTTTTTAATATTAATAGAATTCCTTTGAAATCCGTTTACAAATTTATATTAGATTCATGTTATAATTCATATTATATTTCATATACTCTCTACATTTGCTTTCCTGGAAGTATTCGTATTTTAAAAATCCAACTTAAAACGATTATGCTATAATTTTCTATTTAAGTTTAACTTGTTTGCGCCGCTGTGCGCCGTCTTCTGCCAATGACAAATCAATTCAGTAGGCATCACTGTACACAATGAAACCGTTTTCACGTGCGGCATTCTGCGGCTCTGATCTACAAATCATTAAGATTGGGAATAAACGTGGTCCGTTAACCTACGTGTTATATTCCCATGTAACACGTACAAAACTTTAATATCTCTTACTCTAGACATCATCAGACTGACCTCGACGACAAGCAAGGATATAAAAGCCATGCAGTTCCTCAGACGTCCACGTGAACGTTTGGCACTTCCACCAGCGCTGCTGTTCTTTCCTCGATACTCACTTGAATGTGTGGAAATATTCAAAATATTGAAATTAAAGCTGTAAGGTTGACTAATAAAAAAGCTTATGAAATTGAGATGGTTAAGAAAGCTAATATCCCGAAAGTGGGTGTAACTTTAAGCGTTGGCGGGAAATCCTCGGTAAAAACGGTTTTTGTTTTTAAGCTAGGTAACGGGTAATTTTTGATTGGAGCATTGGCAGCACAAAGTTTTATTATCTTTCCGCTTACTTAAGGTTAAATGATAAAAAAATGGAAAACTTTAAATTGAGTTACCGTTCTAGTGGATTTAATTTTACGCAACGATCGTGACATTGACGAGTGTATCCGGGAAGTGGCAAACCTAAACAATTATTTGCCGTCAGATCACTTGGAAGAACTTTATAGGTATTTAAACCATAAATTTTTACCGCATTTCAGTGGATGGGAAGGTTCAGGGCGGTCCAGAAGGACGTTTTTAAAAAGAACGAGGAGTGGTTAAAAAACGAATATTTTATAAATAATATATATTCGTTGGATGCTGGTGCTTCAGGCGCACTACAAGAAACTTCTGTTGGTGGTCGTCCCGAAATACCCTTCGAGCATTGTGGTGATAGAGCCAAACAAATGAAAATTAAGCATCAACGAGAAACATTTTCAGAAGAATTAATTTTGGCAGCGGCCAAGGCGATAGATAGGAAGACCAAATGAAGGTTTGCCCGAATTTAGCAATAAAAAACTGAAAATGAATTAGAAACCATTAGTGATGAACTTACACTAACATCGAAATGGGGCTGTGTGAATGTGATCCTCGGGGCATAGTGAATACAAGCAAAGATTTGTTGACCAGGAAGTAACTGATTCAAATATTTTTTTAACATCGATAGTACCTCTTCTTATGACAAAAACTAATAACCCTACTTTGATTCACTTGAAGAATCCACGACCTGGATCTATAAGATTTTGCAGACCCCTGAAATTCCAATTTGTCAAATAAACACTTAATACCATTGGAAAACTAATTCAAAGAGTGATTGATGAAATTTCAGTACTGACTGTATCAAATATTATTTTGAACAACTGAGCTTTTCATGTAAATCATAAAATGGTGTTAAGTATGATTGATGGAATGGTAGCACAGGCAGTTACAGAGACGTCATCAATGTCGGTATGCCCCATATGCTGTGCAAAACCATCTGAAATGAACAATCTAGAAATTATACGGAGCAAATCTACTTCTGAAGAAGCAATTAAACTTGGACTTTCACCATTGCATGCACGGATCAAGTTCATGGAATGTATATTCATCTCGTATAACCGTTCATTTGAAACAAAAACACACAACAAGAAAAAATATCACATCCCGAAGCAGTAAAAAGTAAAATAAAGGATAAATATAAGAGATTGCAGGGTTTGAATGTGGACGTAGTTAAACAAGCCATGGGGACGACAAATGACGGGAATACATCACGAAGATTCTTCCGAAATCCAGATTACAGCAGAAATCACTGGCGTAAATAAAGATTTAATTAATCGGTTTGGCGTCATATTGGATGTAATTAACAGTGGTGCTGCAATAGATCCTGACAAATTTGGAGAATACTACGATGATACTGCCCAACTTTATGTCAAGTTGTATAATTGGTATTACATGCCTAATACAGTTCATAAAATTCTGTGCCACAGAAAAAAAGTCATTATTGCTTCAGCGGTTTTTTATCGCCTATTGGAATGCTGACGGAGGGGAGGCTCAGGAGGAGCTCAATAAAGATTATAGGCGATATCGTTTAGAACATTCTTGAAAATGCTTCAGAGTTGCTACCAACGAAGATATTTACCATATGCCGTTAGTTTCTACAGTAAATATTTCTCGAACGGAACTTAAGACAAAATTACTTCTTGAGTTTAGTGATAGTATCAAAAGGTTATTATTGTAGAACGAATTCTATGAATAAATTAAAAAAAAAATTACAATACTTAATGTTGTTTATTTTATATATTTTAAATGTTTTAAGATCATTTTTTTATGTATTTTAATCAAATAAACTGCTTATATTCTAGATTATTTTCACTTCAACAACCTGGAAACTTATAACTCGACACTTTCAATTTACAAAATAACCATTATATTCCATTTGTAAACGATAGATTGAATAAAATGGGTTACCAACAACCTATGCCATAAAACGATTTTCGAATATTTTTGAAAATATTTCAACAACTTTAAGTCCGATCGGCTCCCAACCAGATTCAATCGATTCAGGGGTGAAATTTACATGACGGTTACTAACAACTGAAAACATAAGAAATACATGTTGGGAGAAATAGAGTTTTTTAGCCAAATTAGCTACTCTGGACCACTGTGCGGCGTTAATGGCATTTGAAAAAGGAATTAGGCAAAATATTAGAACCTTTTTCAGAGATAAGACCTTAAACCATGAGACAGGGCCCTAAAAGATGAGATAAATGTTATGGGGTTAGTAATGACAAACATTTACTACAGGGGCTGGCTGGAGAATCCTATGTAATCCCCACCCTAATCCTAATTGGTCCTCATTTACATTCCCGATTGATAACGGACTAATCCACAGTGCGATTAAGCTGCTTCAGATATTTATCCTTCCCCCTTCCTACAACTTTATACATATCACATTATATAAATATATATCTTTATTTATATATTTGCAAGAGAATATGTTTTCAGAAGTGAATTTTTATGTAATACAAAGCCTGATATCGATTATTGACCAAGAGATGGCAGATTTTTTCATTTATTTTTCATATATAATTTTAAGCCTAGACAGATCATAGCCACCAATAGAACTGATATCAGCCACCAAATGCACATAAAAGCCTAAAAATTTTAGGAGATTTCTAAGCTATGTTCGCAAATCCTACCAAATCGGTAATCCGAACTACCTATGGTCCCAATCGTTTCGGATTTTCGACGCTATACTATATTTTCAGACTTCCCTGGGATCCTCATGTCGCATCGCATACTTATCTCTTTATTAATAACAATTTATTCGAAGATAAATTAATTTTATTATTAAAATAGCAGCCCCCTTCGCGGCTTCGTCCGCTCTCAAAAGTGAAGAACATAAATAATTTTAACTAATAATTGAAGTTCCGATTTTTAATTGTAATCTATAAGTTGGAGATCCAGATAAACAGAAACATTTAAGAAACTGTTGTGGATAATGAACTGCTTTTTAGTATTTACACCAAAAGGCCCAAGAATCATATTGTGAAACACAATATAAACAAAGCGAAGTATCAACATTTTGATTTGGTAATAATTTTTATTCGGCAGAAATAATTTTATTTATTTCGTCTGGTTGGATTTAAATTTGTAAACATAAAAGTATATGAGAGTGTGGCAAACCTCGTTTCTGCCACTCAACATTGTAGATTTAAATTTTTATTATCGTAATTTTTATTGCTGCTAAAGCTTCATAGAACTATGAAAATGTAGTTAAAGTTTCGTACAGTTGGGTTTAATAGTTTTACCAATGCAAACTCTGTTGCAGAATGGCCACATATCGGTCGATTTATAAACTGCACTGCGTTATATCTTGCTCCATATATCTATGGTTTTTTTTAATAGCAATTGAATTGAAAGTAAGTAAATGTTTTAATTAATTTATAGCACAATATAACACCGTACCTTTGTAACCTCTCTAGAATAGCGCTCGAACTTCTATTGGTCGATTACCAAACTTCACTGCGCGTTACATATTTATCTTTTCTTTTAATGACAATTCAATCCAAAATCCGTTTAACAACGAAGATGTTGTTTAAATTTAGGGCAGATTGGTTCAGTTTTTTGTGGTTAGTTATCACAAACGAAAACTAGCGGAAATGAAGTCGATTTTACTATAAGAACTACTATTCGAAAATAAGCTGTTTTCGAGTTATACTAAGTTTTATGATTTTATAAAATTAACGTCATTTAAACGTTAAGCATGCCATAAAACTTGAAAATTGGTTGCATTATCAGATTTTTTTTTTTTTTTTTTTTTTTTTTTTTTTTGGTTTTACAATGAAAATATTCTGAAAATTGATACTCAAATGTACATTATTGACGTTATCTCATGCAGTAAGCTTCAAAATAGTTCAATTTTTGTTTAAAACAATCTTTGCTCAAATACTTCAATTTACTAAAAAAAAAAAATTACCCACAAATTTTTAGTATAAAATAATTAGCAAACATCTACGCTTCATTACCTTTCATATGAGGTATAAAAATCACAAATCGGTTAAAAATTGGCAAAAATATGACTATTAAAGAGTAGGGAGAAAAAAACAATCAAAATACTACAAATACAAAATCATACTGTAATACAGGATCATTTGTTTGAAACCAAATTTTTTATTTTTATAATACATTTTCAATGTGGCGCCCTCTATTTCTAATGCACACACGTGCTCTTCTTATTACAGCTTATTTATACTACCACCGAACTCCTAAGAGTGGCTTGAATTTCTAGTGGTGCATTTGTTATCCTGTTTCTGAGGTCTTCTATTGTGAATACAGGATTTTGATCAGATACTAAAGTGTTCATGCGACCCCGCACAAAAAAAATTAGTTTTTTATGTCTTGTTTAACGTATGATAGACGTAAATTTTATAAATCTTAAAAATTAGTATAACTCGAAAACGGCTAATTTTCGGGCAGCAGTTCTTATAGTAAAATCGACTCAGATTATCCTGTACTATCTTCCCCAACCGGTTTCACATCTATTTTCTAGTCACCCTGTAGATTTCAAGCTCTAGATAGCACCATAATATTTTAACCTCTCAGTAGAATTTTCAAACTGCAATGTTATTTATATCATCGCTTTTTTTAAAAACAAATAAATCGTGGTTTGTGATCACAAACGAAAAGTGGCTTGTTCTTTTATATAATAGTATAGATTTATATACCCTGGTATGTACTCCGACCATGGTGCATTCCTGTTAGATGGTTTTGAGGTCTATTATAAAGAGGAGAGCCGGTGGCGAAGTGGAACTACTAGGATAATATTCCTCCCCGCCGAAGAAGACACCTACCCCTGGAAGTCCCTATCGATTCCTCTGCCTCTGTCAGCGAGGAAATTGAATTGTGGAGAGCGTACTGGGGGTGACTCGGGCCCTCCTTTACTTCCTCCCGATGGAATTAGTACTATCCTCTATGATCTATGCTCTATAATGTATATAATCTATAATCAATATGCATCGTCATTTTTTACACGAATCTACTTGTTTCAGACATCACATCAAGACTTTTTTTTTAAATTATTCGTTAGCTCTATAGATAAAGTATGAAAGATATTATTTCATTCTATACGTGGGTAATTACATTTGACTCGACTCACCGACTTCATTATGAAAGCATTTAACAAAGAAAACATACAGGGATGCTTTAGCTTGATCTAGAAAAAGCATTTGATACAGTCTGGCACTCCGGTCTCGTTTATAAACTGATAATGTATAAATTTCCCCTCACTTCATTCATTACTTAATTCATATTTTTCATTCATTCCTCTCCAACAGACAGCTCTCTGTCCAAATAAACTCATGTTCCTCTATTGTACTTACCCTTCCTGCCTATCCCCAACACTTTTCAAACTGTTCCTATCTGACTTACCAACACATTCTAATACAATAACATCCCTTGCTGCATTGACACAATAGTAAACAGGTTGCAACAAACTTTCTAAAAAAATAATAAACGCCGTCAAACGTGGAAGATGAAATAAATACAATAAAATCAGAAGCTATTATTATCACTAAACCCAAACCACTTAAAGACAATCATATTACTTTAAACGGAAAAGTCATTTCCTGGTCCAAATCAGTAAAATACCTTCGTTTGACGCTAGACATACCTCAATCTTACACAGACCACAGAAACGATAAAGTTGACAAAGTAACAAAAAAAATCATATACAAGATGTTCCCTTACTTTCACAAAAATTCTAAATTAAGTCCTAAAAATAAACTTATATTACATAAGACAGTGTGGAGCTCAAGTTGTACAACAAACTGCCCTAAACTAGAAAGGATACAAAACTTGTACATGAGGATAATCAATGATTACCCCAGGTATACAAAAATATCAAAGATGCTTCACAATCTCAATTTAATCCAAATCCAACTTTAAGTCCACGATCAAACAAAAACGTACTTTGTAAAAACAACAATTTCATAAAATTCACTTATCGATAAAATTCGCAATTACAATAAAGCATCACTTAAAAAGTTATACGCACAAAAGAACGAAACATGTACTCCTCACTTAATCTAATTTATATATCTCTTGTTGGCTATGTTCAATATTTGTTGTTATACGTACTTTTTGGTATTTTTATACTAATAATGTAAGATATATATATACATATACGTTATTTTAATTGATTTATTTTTTTTTTTACTGATTATTTTTTTAAAAATTACATATTATTTTTTTGTAATGAAGTTTTTTTCTTTCTTATTTTTCCTACTGTTTAAAGATAAACTTTGAATAATTAATATTTCAACACTAGAAGATCTCTAGGCCATCTTCTTTTCCGACGCCTCGGAGGATTATCGGGAATGGAGTGGGGAGCAAGTAAAGAAACTAATGGATTTGAGTGGTTAGGGAGCTCACTATGAAAGGATAGGTATCTGGTTAGGGCTAACTCAGCAACATATGGAACATTAAGATATTTATGGAGAAGCTTATTGGTGACAAAGTAACGGACATTTAGGATTTTTCGAAGGATTTTGGATTGTAAGGATTGGATACGAGATGAATTGGATGGTTCAGTAGAGCCCCAAAACTCAACTCAGTTCGTCCAAATAGGTCTAATCACAGTCATGTAAATAAGTCTTTTGTAATGAATTGGGAGGTTTGATCGTTTGTCTAGTAAGAATAATTAATATGAATTGTAATTTGTAAAAATGTAAATAAAGTATTATTATCTCTCTTTCTCTCTAACATAGGCCATTTTACCATTACATACGAATTTGTCTCCCAAAGCGATTTTGGTTTCTAGATGAAAGATCTTGCAACCCAACTGTAACAAGTAGGTGCAAGGTACTTTCCTCTTAAACGCAAAGTAGTTTTCCCAAGTTTATTGATTTGTTTTCATGACTAAATTTAAATTTAAAACGTCAAAATCTATTTCCCTTATGTGTCCCAGAACATGAGTAGATAGTGTTAAATGTGAATAAGTTCTCCATCTTTACAATTAATAACTTACTTTTTTCTCTAGTACCTCTGTTGAGTCGCAATATATTGAATTTTAGAATTGAAACTGGGACTAATTGCTTACAATAATAAGAATGTCTTCTTACACCTGTGTCCCATGGGATCGATCTATTCCTCTCACATTTTTTGGAAAAGCCCACCAAAGCATAACCAAGATTCGTTCCATTATATTTCAGGTTGAAAAAATTTCAGAATCTTCCCACCAAATTTGTATCAAATCAAGTGTTTAAATCGAGTCATTCATAATTCTATTTCACTCACATAGTGATTTTTCTAAGAAGTTAAGTTTGATTCTTGCTTTCTTTTGTTGAAGTATGTGTTTTCCTTGTATTTCAGAATACCATTTGTTTTTTTGTTTTTTTAAATGCATGTGGTGCTGTTTATCTTAAATCAATGTTAAATAAAATGAAGAAATATACCTTTTATATATATTGTCAATATTTATATGAATATAACATAATATTCATTATATTAATCTAATTTTCGAATTCAATATTTATAATGTCCTACCATTTTATTTTATTTTTTCAAATTTTATGTTTAAGTGGTTAATTTGTGTTGACTAACATATTTTAATGGAATAGTTGATATCATACTCATTAAAAATTCTTTTGTACTTTAAACATTTTATCATTTGGATTGTGAATGTTTTATGTTTCCCTCAAACCCTTACAGTTTCCCTCACTTTCATGATTTATATCATTATCACAAATGTGCATATAGACTACACTCAATGAAGGGATTTTTCGCTAGTACTATTGGTAGACTTTTAAAAAGATGCTTATGAAGATAAACTTTTTTTTTTTAGATGTCTTTATTAAAATGGAATCACAATTTAGAAATTCCGGAAAAATGATAAAATGGTCCACATACATCAGATAACGAAATAAAAACCTAGCCACTATTCGGAAATGAAATTGTCATTAAATTGCGATAAAATGAAATCAATACTCAAAATAGAGGGAATTAACAGCTGCTTAACCAACTAAAAGTTTAGTATAAGGAATTTTTCTTTAAGACCTAAACTTCTATGAATTGAAATAGGATGAATATTCCGCTAGTACTTATCATTAAGAATATAACTGCCGAATAAAGAAATGAAATTGTAATAAAAAAAATAAAATAAAATATTTCTGGTTGATTTTATTACAGTAATTCCTTTAAATCTCTCTTTTATGTCTCTCTCTCAATCTCTTTATTATCCATTCTTATTTTTTTCTTACCTTAATTTGTTAATACATTTTTTCGTGTATTAAATTTTTATATATTAAAATTATTGTAACCGTTTAAGTTCTACAATGTCGATATTTGTGCCTGTAAGATAAGGCCTTATGTTTTATTTCAATTTTTCAAAAAACTATATACATACACACACAAACACACACACACACACACACACACACACACACACACACACACACACACACACACACACACACACACACACACACACACACACACACACACACACACACACACACATATATATATATATATATATATATTATATACTTCAAAATAAAAAAAATATATTTAAAAATATTAGTAAACAAGAACCACTATAATTTAATATATATATATATATATATATATATATATAATATATATATATATATATATAAAATATACTTTTAAAAATACACACAAAAATTCAAAATATGTTAAAATAGCATACCCTGTCGCGGCTTCGCTCGCTCTCATAAATAAAGAACTTATATTTTTTTCAAAATAATAATTGAATTATATTAGTTTATCGATAAAAATCTTGTATTTAATTATGGAATTTAGCATTATTTCTTCTATGATATTTTCACGCATGGAAGCAATTTTTAACCTGGTTAAAATTGCATTGATTAGGTATTTCAAGAGTAGGCAAGAGCATAATTAGACAAGCAATTTAGTAGAAATAATTTTATTGATCCATCTGGTTGGAATTTAATTACTAACCATAAAATAATATGACAGTTTGGCAAACCTCTTTTCTGGCACTCAAGACTATTTCAATTATTATTATATTTCTAAAATTTGGTAGAGTTGGGTTTAATAGTTTTACCAATGCCACATATCGGTCGATTTTGAAACTGCATTATGATCCGCATGTCTCTCCATGTATTTATAGCTTTTTTAATAACAATTGAATTGAAAAAAAAAAAAAAAATTCTCATTAATTTATATAACTCGTATAAATTCATAGCTCTATATAACACCGTACCTTTGTAACCTCTCTTGGATGGTGCTCGAACACCTATCGGTCGATTACCAAACTTCACTGCTCACTAAATATTTATGGCAATATAATTGTCAATGTTTATATTTTATTTTTGCTAAACCTTTTTTGATCTATGAAGATGATGTGGTTAAGATTTAGTACAGTTTGGTTCGGTAGTTTTCGCAGTTAGTGATCACAAAAGAAAAATGGCTTTAGTGTTTTCCTTCCAGCAGTAACCCTATTGGAAGGGATTTTATTTTATTTCTGTACATACCATACTTTAAAGTATACAATGTACGCGTGATTTTTAATTTTTGTTTTACATATACATATACATCGTACATGTGTCGAAGGTTTATATAAAGAACAAGAAAAAAATAAATAATTAAATAAATAAAGAACCAGAAGCTATACAATATTAAAATTCAATACAACCAAGCAACAAAGTTATTTCATAATCAGAAATACTTTAAAACAAAAAATTTTAAAAAAAATAATAGAGAAAACTTAATGAATTTTTCATGTTTTCATGGTTATCCTCTATTTTTGGTAAGGGATTTTTAAAAAAATATTTTGAAATCTTCAAACATTGACCATCCACCGGCCAATGTCCTAGTTTCTGTCTCGTTTATGTCTGTAGTATAGTTCTGTAGTCAGTGAGTAGTCTGCATTCATATATGAGGTGGTGTATATTACAAGGACATAAGTATGAATCTCTTATTTTGAATGTTTAAAAGTAGCTGTTCACGAAAAATGGCTTGTACATTTATATAATAGTATGAATAAACTTCCATGTTAATATATTTTTTTTTATTCATCAAAATATTGCCAACAAAAATAAATAAAAAGATTATTTAATTTACAATTAGAGTATAAAAATAGAAAATGAGAGTATTTACAAACGACTATTCTGACCCTCTTAAAAATGTTTCCAAACCTGGTGAATGACAGACCTCTGTTGATTAAATTAGGACCTGAATGTGGAGAGTGGAGTACGGACAAAAGCTCTCGTTACCAACTCCAGTTCGTGGCCGGACATGGCCCCCACAGCCTATGCAATAATTCACAACCGCTCTTAGCTGTCACTGGCAGGAGTTCAGCCTATCCCTATTCTACCAAGTTGCCTGTAGCCACTCATTTAAAAACATTTTTTTGTTATTTTTTGCACCCATTTACAGAACTATTTCAATTTATACCCATATATGTATTTAAATTAATTTAATTTTTGGGAACGAAAATAAAATTAGATGTAGAAAATTGTCTGGAAAGCAGTCAAATTGTAAATAAAGAAACACATTATAAAAAAACGTACACACAAAAAAAAAAAAAAAAAAAAAAAAAAAAAAAAAATTTGAGTTTGAATTTACGCATTATTTAGGAGATAAATGTGACGAAAAAGAGCAAATAAAAGAAAAAAAATAGGTACATATTACAAGTAATATTTTCTTTTTTAATTTTATTAATAACAAATTTTCGTCACAATCCAAATTTATGCTATTTATGCCTGATAAAGCTACATCTAATACTGTAAAATTGTTGATTAAAGTTAATTAACCAATAATTGAAATTTATTTTATTGTTGATGAAGAATCAGGATTTGTTTAATTACATTCATTTTTGATGCTACAGATTCCCTCGTGTCTCATTGTTGGTATCATTCATTGAAGTGGCTTTATCCTCTTTTTCTTTGTTGTCAATACTTTGCGCTTTTTACTTCTAAGTCTTCGATAACCGGAGATCCTCTCTGTATCCTTGGTATTCTTAGCCTATATCCCTCTATTGAAAATCCCAACCTGAATGTATACCTTCTTTCGCAGTTATGATTTTTATTGAATGACTTCAATTATTCGTGCATTATCTTTAAGGAATATCTCACTTATTCCAAAACGTTAATCTTCTAGATTTATTATTGCTAGTTAAAAACTATTAGATATGTGTAAAGAGAAATGTCTTTTTTCTCTCTGTTTATAATTTTTAATGTGATTTACATTATACACGTATATTTGTAAATATTACTGGCTAATTTAAAGTTTCTACATTTGTGCTTATAGGTTCACGTGTCAGTTGTAAAAATGAACTTTAATTACGTTATTTGCGCAGGGATCGATTCTTGCGCCTCTGCTATACATTATTTACACACAAGACATGCCCAATTACCCTAACACGATAATAGTACGCAGACGATACTGCAATTCTGACTAGACATTCAGATATCAGGCTTACTGATTATCCAACACTATTTACAACAACTACAAGACTGGTTCAACAAATGGAATATTAAACTAAATAACGACAAATCACAGCATATCACTTTTATCATAGAGAATACCTAAAGGAGACTAAAAAGGAGTTGGTTGAGAGATTTACTCCGTTAAAATTGGTTAAATATCGTGTTTCATGTTAGGAGTAAGTACCGCTGGGTACTGTCCTCCCTCATGCCTGACATTCCAATTATCTTGTATACTGCAATCATCACATCTACTTGTTATCACATGATGAGTGAAAGGTGTGGATTTATAAATTAAAGAGAAAAAAAAATATGTTATTTAAAATCGTTTTAAAAATGAAAACAAAAAAAAAAAATGTGAAAAAACAACATGGTAGCATGGTAATATGGTCACTCGTTTATCCGACTTAAAAAACTTATGAGTCAAATCTTTGGCTTGACTACTTATCACCCGATACTGAAAATAATAAAAAAATACATTAAACTATAAAATGGCGATCCCGAATTGAATACAATGAATTATGTTCATATTAAATTCAATAACAACAAAAGATTTCTAAAGTCTATTTTTGGAATACAAGAGGAAAATCGGCATATAAATTTCAATAACTGTTACAAAAGCTCATCATCAGATCTAATTATACTAACAAATATTTTTGATGAATGGGAACCACAACCTGGCAAGGGATGAATGTCGATGGTATTTTAAAAAAAAAAAAAAAAAAAAAAAAAAAAAAAAAAAAAATATGATCTCTGTTCCTGTTTTAATTGGCTTTTCTTTCAGTTGGTTTTCTATTGAATGTGGAAATTAGCCCTCCTCTGCCATTTTGTTGAATGAAGAGGGCCTTCTGTCGGGTCATTCATGCGGACAATATGTCTGCACAATGGCGGAGGTCTATTTGTTGTGGAAAAAAAATTAATTTTTGAGTAGTCATTGGCTGTGTTACAGAATATCCACCCTCTCTTAGAAAGTCAGGTGAAGTTTGTAATTATTAATTATTTTTTTGTAATATAAATAAATAAATACATTAGGATTGAAACTTGTTGTTCAGTTACGCGATGTTGGCTACTACGTACAGGAAATATTAATTTTCTGTTTATAGCATAAATTACCATATACTGAGAATTTAAGGAGACATCTATATTACATTGAAAAAGTTTCAAATTTACCATAATATTGCCAACAGAATGATATGAAAATCAAATTGATAAAAACAATTCCAATAATTTTATTGATATAACATAACGTGATTGGAATAAATAAATTTTAGAGAGAGCTGATAAAACTAAAACATTGAAACAATTTAATTTCGATTATAAAATCGATAACAATGGCAATTGAAGAAAAGTTGGTTGTTCTCTTCGTAGTTTATATTTATAATATAATCATAACATTCCATCGGTTAACAAATGACAATATTTTAATTACTAAGTTATTTCTTTAAACTAATTATTGATAATTGACAACTGAATGTTTGGTAGGGATAACGTTATATAAACTTAGGATAACTTTACAAGCGAGCGGAAAAACTAATAAAGCATTATTGCGGTACATGATATTGTAATTTCTTCTAAGTGCAACATACAATGTTTTCCCACTACCTCAAAAATAACACAACGCTATGAAAATGGAACAGGTTAGGAACCGCTGACAACATACAACATTACAACATTATTCCATAGTAAAGAGAAAATTCAGGATGTACATCGTAAGATAGATCTCTGGAGACAGAATTTAATAGTACGTATGATATTTTTCGAATTCATTCAACTAGAATGAATGTTTTCCTACAGAAAAAAATAAATAAAACGAACATACAACGTTATTCCTGCCACCCATTGATTTAAACAAAAATTTCGATAGATGTTAAACGATTATATAATATTATTTTCAAAGAGATGTGTTAGTAATACTCCTGAGTCTTTGTTGATAAAAGCTGCCAATAACTCATCAATTCGTAATTTTCAGTAAAGAGAAGGTCGGTACATTAAAGAAACAAAAATTAGTAAAAACTGGACTTTTCTAGGTAGAACTAGATTTTACGAAGCTCAATCTTTAAAACATGGAATTAACTAGGCGTTGCTATAATTATTTGATAGTTCTAGTTATGACAAATTCTCTCTCTCTCTCTCTCTCTCTCTCTCTCTCTCTCTCTCTCTCTCTCTCTCTCTCTCTCTCTCTCTCTCTCTCTCTCTCTCTCTCTCTCTCTCTCTCTCTCTCTCTCTCTCTCTCTCTCTCTCTCTCTCTCTCTCTCTCTCTCTCTCTCTCTCTCTCTCTCTCTCTCTCTCTCTCTCTCTCTCTCTCTCTCTCTCTCTCTCTCTCTCTCTCTCTCTCTCTCTCTCTCTCTCTCTCTCTCTCTCTCTCTCTCTCTCTCTCTCTCTCTCTCTCTCTCTCTCTCTCTCTCTCTCTCTCTCTCTCTCTCTCTCTCTCTCTCTCTCTCTCTCTCTCTCTCTTTTTCTCTATATATAAATATATTCGAGCTTAATAGTAATTATTAATTAAAACGAAGTTTAATGGAAATTTTTATTTATATATTTTTCAGAATGCCACGAAAAGGCGGAAGAAGAGAACCGTAAACTGCGAAAGCGGACGCTAGCTTTATGGAAGGAACGATCGCGCATGTCGGACCATTTGGCGCGAATCGAAGCCGCGAACGAGCGAACTGACGCTCAGTTAAGAAGGCTCAAGCACAAAGACTCGGTCGGACGTGCGGAACTGGCAGCGCTCTGCGGAGATCTGAAGAATTTGAAGAAGAGCCTGGCGGGAGCATATCGAGAGAGGGACCTGTACCGGGAGAAACTAGAGTGCTTTGTTTCGCAGGGAGATTACTGCAACTTGAGGCCACTAACCAAATGAGATCTCATCAATGGTGTTCCATGTGTCAATGGTGTTCAATGGTTTCAGTTCTAGTTTAGGAAATTCAAAATTACTTTGGTTATAAAATTAGAATATGTTTGCGTAAATTTATTGTGACAGAAAAAATAAAAATATATCATCTAAAATGATTATGCTAAATGAAGTTTGCTTTTTTTATGGATTTAAGTTCACCTTGCAATCGACTCTAAAACACTGACATCGATTAAATACTCATACTTACTGAAACCTTTATGGACCTACCCATCACAAATTTTCGGGACAGCAAAAAGGCTCACATTCAAAAATTAAAAACTCTTCAGTCTAAGGTTTTAAGGATCATACTACGCTCACCTGGTACGTCAATAACAGAACATTGCATACAGACTTGAACATGTCCACTGTACAGGACCATATTCACACTTCATAGGAAACGTTTTATTACAAACTTCAAGGATGCTACAACAAACTAATTCAAAATCCGGTGATGCCTTTAGATATGCCTGAGTCAACTAAAAGTAGTCTGGATAGGATAAGGCTAAGGAATCTCCTAAGATTAATTTTTAAATATGCATGACTACAGTAGGTACCGATGTGTGTTGAACTCCCAAATGCCTGACATGTCAATTATATTCATAAACGGTGTTATATCACATCCGCTTATTGTCGACGTTTGAGCGACAGGCTTAGATAAAATGAATATAGTGAAAGAAAAAAAGGTAAAGTTAGACGGGACGCACCGTTGACTTCGTTAACCAAAACAGTTTTCTTTACTTTCTGAGAATATATCTAGTCCTGAACTAAACTATTATGCATTAAGGCCGATTCTTATTGTTTTTTAGTTGTAATGGGAGTAATATAACTTAAAGTAATAATTTTATTTTACATTAGGAAAAATAACAATATCTCTTAAAAAACTTGTGATAAATAAATTTATACTTACCTGTACCACTTACAACCCATAAATGGTTGTTATATAACATAATGGGAGTAATATAACATAAAGTAATAATTTTATTTTACATTAGGAAAAATAAAAATATCTCTCAAAAAAACTTGTGATAAATGAACTTCTACTAACCTATACGACTTACAACCCATGTAGGGTCTCGGGTTCAGTACTTAGGTAGGTTGTACTGTTTCTGAGCCAACGGTTGTGAAATTTGGCTAGAATTCACACTCAACCGCCAGGTTTTTCCCCAATTAAGGATACCCACTTTTTTAGAGGCTGGGTGTGCCCAAGGAGGGTCTCGAATTCGGGCCCGGGGGCATGGTAGTCAAGCGTCTTACCCACTCAGCTACGGCGCCACCTACTTCTACTTACGGTACACACTATTCAACTGCTAAAAACGTTACACGTGATAATTTGTCTAAATTGAACAGTACTAAAGAAGAAAGTACGGAGAAGAAAAACCCGGCTGGTTGACAAAAGCAACCACCTCGCCTCACAGCGCGTCAAGAGTAGAAAAATTACTATTTTAAAGTTCGAACGAAGATATTATTTTATGTCGTAATTTATACCTTGGGTGGATGTGGTAACGTGTTCCGTAAGAGTGACCAGAGGAAAAAAATCGCTTACTAATATATATACACACACCATGAATGTTGAAGAAATATGTTTTTACTTTTATCGGTCTTGCCGCTTTTTCACTTTTAATGCTTACGATCAATAATAAAAACATGAATGTAATAGCAAGACGTTTGCTATTGGTTCTTCACATCTATAAAATAAGATTGATACATTAATATTTTTAAAAAATATCTAAAATGACAATAAAAATATGTAAATGATGAAATGTGAATTAATGGATACTATATATACTATATATATATATATATATATATATATATATATATATATATATATATATATATATATATATATATATATATAAATACTTAAATGCTTCTAGTAAATAGACAAGTTCATTTAAGTGCACCTATCTGCGCCTTCTCAGGTGGTAGATTTTTTATTTCTATTTTCACTGGTTAACAAACAGTAAAAAAGCCTTATTTCAGTTAATATTTTAAAGATGACAATTGTCATTACAGTTATGGTGTAATTAATATTATTTACTTTTTGTTTTTAAAGTTAATTTAAATAAAATTTGAAAAAGTGGAAGAATTAGTTGTTTTTTTTTTGTTTATTTATTGATTGAAATTTACAACTTTATTTACAATATAAACATACAATACATCAAGTAAATATGATGATAATGATAAAAATGACACATCACATGTTTTTAAAGGGACTACCCATTGGTAGCACTTCTACAGGTTCTATATAACGAGGTGCTATGTTAGAAGGTCTCGAGGCCATCTTCTTTTCAGGCGCCTCGGAGGGTTATCTGGAATGGATTGAGAAGCAAGTTGTGACACTAATGGATTTGAATGGTTGTGGAGTTTGCTATGAAAGGATAAATATCTGGTTTGAGCTAAGTCAGGAACGTAAGGTATATTAAGATCTTTATAGATGAGTTTGTTTCTGACGAAGTAAGGAGCATCTAGGATTTTTCTAAGGATTTTGGATTGTAATGATTGGATGCGAGATGAATTGGATGGTTTAGTGGAGCCCCAAAGCTCAACTCCGTATGTCCAAATTGGTCTAATTACTGTTATGTATATGAGTCTTTTGTAATTGATTGGAAGGTTTGAACGTTTGACAAGTAAATGTTGAAGAAGTCGAAAACGACGGGCAGTTTCTTGTCGTTTTAGTCTAGTATGTGGATTCCATGTAAGACGTTTGTCCAATTGGAGTCCTAGGTAGCGGATCTGTTCAAGGGGGATTAATGGGACATCATTAAAGGATATTGTAGGATAGGAAGTCGTAGGTTTACGACGAAGGGTAAAGGTTATATGATGGGATTTATTTGGATTTATTTTGATCCTCCATTTTCGACACCATTCTTGAAGGTTTGTGATATGGGATTGGAGTGTCGGGGAGGCAATAAAGGGATCAAAGAATTAGTTTAAATCACAATATCTTCCTATCTTTTAAATGTCATGGAATTATTTTTCTCAAATACCCCGGTATTTCTGACGAATTAATAAAAAAAATTTAGTTTAAACTACCATAAACTTTCCTATCTAGTTTTGTTGGAAAATGGGACTCGGCCTCCCGTGAGGAAAGAGCGAATTCAATAAAATCAATTTTTTCCCGCTTATCCGCCTCGAACCCGGTCGAGGGTTAACTATTATCCTATGTGATTAATTTTAATTAAGCCCTAACTGAAACTGGTTTCAGATCCGCCATGATCTGAAGATTTTTAGGGGCCGAAGGCCATCCTTGTCCACTATCCTTTTCAACAAATTAGGTTTCGTCCCAAAGGATACTATTTTGAGATCTGGCAGGATTTAATGACATTTAAGATGGCCGAGAGACATCTTTGGCCACCCTCCTTCTCAACAAATTAGGTTTCATCCTTAAGGATACTATTTTTTTTTTTTTTTTTTTTTTTTTTTTTTTTTTTTTTTTTTTTTGTATCTTACAAGTTTTAACGATTTTATCAGTTTTCGTCCTTAAATATATTATTTTAAGACGGTTGAAGGGCATCCATGGCCGTATTATATATATTAATTTTCGTTCTTAAGGATACTATTTCGTAATATTCTAGGATTTAAAGATTCTTATGATGGCAGAAGTACATCCTTGGCCATTCACCTTCTTGACAAATAATTAGTTTTCGTCCTTAAGGATGCTACTATTTCGAATTACTCCTGAATTTAACGATTTTAAAAGGTTTCAGTACAGTCTGCCATTTTTGTTCTTTTGAAAATCCCCCATTGTTGTCCTTTATTAATTATAAATAATCCTATCTATATGCAACAGATATTAATATATATCAAGATTATACATTTTTAATCAATTAAAATCCTTAATCCTAGATGGAGGTTTGATTCCTGCTTAAGTAAATAATTACGTGATGCGTAATAAAATACATGAATCAACCTGGGGGTCAAGCCTAGAAATTATTGGTTGGATTCCCCTGAAATTTCCTAACGTTTTCCTTAAGAGTAGAGAGCTACTGAGAGAGTTACTGGATATTGATAGGCTACTACGCGTCAACGCTATTCATACAGATGAACAAGATAAATAATACGAAATCAGATAAAATAAACCTAATAAGGGGAGGATTTGGACTGTTATTATAAGCGACATCGAGGGGGGAAGGTGGAGGGGTATAGATATATGAAGGAGGGGGAATTCTACCAAGGTGTCACCTGTCAGCCCTCATCGCCTCCAGGGTGGTGTATATTTTATTAGAACGACTGTATCATGGCCGCTATATTCTTGTCCGCTCTAGGCCTCCCTATATGATCCAATATTTATTGATATCTTTTTGTCAATAATATATTTTGAGTATATTGGCAAAGTTATGTTAAGATATCAATGTATGATACGCAGTAAACCATATGAAACCACTATATTTTATCTTATAATAAACCTTAAGAAGAAATGGAGTAAGGTTCTGTTA
The DNA here is from genome assembly GCA_003667255.2 of Euschistus heros. Lineage (NCBI taxonomy): Eukaryota > Metazoa > Arthropoda > Insecta > Hemiptera > Pentatomidae > Euschistus > Euschistus heros. Next base: position 7,412 of record RCWM02000302.1, on the reverse strand, counting down.
AGCTGAACATAGATATTTTCGACAAAATAATTTTTTAGTTTTCTTAAGGCAATATAATTATTTTCATGTATAGAAAAAAAAAAAATTTTTTTTGTTTAGTTTTTTAAAATTAAAATTAATACAATATTATTTAAAGTTTACGGACACTGCTCATATCGTCGGTGAGATGGTCGATTCCGTTATGTGAATTATTTTGATTCAGTTTTTTTTGCAGGTTTCGTTTTAAAGTACAATTCCGCTTCTAATGTAAAAGCCCGAATTCAACTTAGATCAGGTTTCGACAAAACACTTCTATGATTTTAGTCTAAAAAATAATTACAGATGAGCACCAAAGCACATTTTGTATTCATTTTCATAGAAGCTACTAAAATGCTCATAGCGGAATTGACAATACCAACGACAATATAATTTCTATTTTGTTTTCGCTTTTTCTGTAGGAGATCAATTTTCAAATTAAATAGTTAAATCCTGCAGACCGTATTTGCCCTTATGTTCTTTATTTTTTTCGGCTTACCTGTATGATTGCATTGTTTATTTCCAGAGGAGAGTATTTTTTTATAAACAACAGCCAGAGGGATTATTAAGGAAAAACAGTCATATCTAGGTTTATTTATTTTTATATCAGGAGAGATAAAGTCAGATGGAGCTCACATATTAGTGAGCTATTGTGATTTAGAATTACGACAGTTGAGCTCCTAACTGTCCCTACAGTGATAATGTCAAATTATCAAACTAAGCGTAACGTCCTCGCGTTACACAAAAACATATCGCTTTTGACCAAAACGTGCTTCATGTTAAAAAAAAAAAAAAAAAAAAAAAAAAAAAAAAAAAAAAAAAAAATTGAAATATTCCACTAAAAAAGAATTTCCATTTATATCATTGTAGGTTTATTAATACATATTATGATGTCATACTAAATCATCTATTTGTATTGTAACAGCAGTTTTAAACAATATTTATTAACAAAGGAATATCACAAGATACAAAAGTTATGTTCACAAAAACAGAACAAAAACATTAGAATAAACTAGGACTCTACAGACTGAACTACTTTATCACTTCACACACTACTCGATTTTACCGAACTTACTACGGATATATCACACGTGGTCATAACAACAAACGACAAGCTACAATGTCTAGGCGCTTCCATGGTTAGTTAGCAACGGCTGCTCTAGATAATATTGTATTAATATCATGATGAGAAGAGTATAGTTGGCTGTTCAGTATGAATAAAGAAGATGATGGGGATGCAGTCAAAAAGAAAAAACATGTCAAAATAAAAACACAATAATTGAGTAACAACGTTTCGTCGTCGTTTGTCTCATCTCCTGTGTGGTACGATAGCCCTGAAGGAGACCTGCATGGTAGGTCGAAACGTTGGCACGCAATTATAGTATTTTCCGTTGGACGTGTTGTTTCTTTTTGTCTGCATCCAAGATCATCTATATTGTACTAATTAAAGGCTAGGAAATGTATCTATATATACAACTGTAATTGTATCTATATATAAAACCTTGAGACTGCAAAGCGAATAGATGGAAATAGAACAGTTGGAATTTCCATATGATACCATTCGCATAAGGAAAAGGATAGTTCCAAAGTTATTTTTTTTTATTGTTATTATTGAAGTGTAGAGATACTCAAGATTTCGCTGATGTATCTACTTCATGAAACCATGAGGAGAATAAGTCAAAGCTCACATCGTCGAATAGACGCTATAAACGTCATGAGAATCAGATGGTGTCGGCGCATGAGGAAGGCGGTTGAAGGGAGATCGAGAACTGTAGCCGGGTTGTAGCGCAATTAAACAAAAATTCAATTGTTTGCATGATATCAAATAGATTCATTCACGTATATGATGATATAATAATCACCTACCTCCGAATGTAAGTCTAACAGAATAAATTTTATAGGTGAACCAATTTGTGATTCATGAGCATTAGCATCATAGACTTTATCTGATCAAAGAGCTGATGTAGCGAACTGTGATATGTAGATACGAGGCTACGAACTGTCAAGTTAATTGGAGCTAAAGCCGTGTTTAATGAGACACTTTGCCAACGAATTACAGCGCTTTATCTGAGGCAGAGGAATGGCGACGCTAATTGGACTACAAAGGCTTATTGAATGCATTCCCATTTCCCGTTTATCTTACATTGTCCTCAAGTTAGTCTTCTCGGAGTCTTGTCACTCAGCTTAGAGTTCATATCACTTGTGGCAGTCATTAGGGTTGGAGTTTAACAACTCAATTACATAATTAAACATTTTTATATTCGTACCCTGCATTATTATTAGATGCACTTAAAGTGCATCGAACTTCCGATTATCCACGGAATTGGTTGTCACAGCAATGAAGGATGATTGATTTTATTACCTTTTAATGAAAGGTCTATGAATAAAATTATAAGTAAATATATGTATATATTACTTAAATAATGCTTGTCACAAAAAAAATCCTCTGTTACACATTCCGAGCATTGTATGTTTTACAATGAGCTTGCTACAGGTCTAATCTCTAAGCGCATTCCTTTTATTTTTTATTTTTTACATGGTGTGTCCTTTGACTGGAAGTCTATAATTTTTTTAGTAACGTTTTTATCACCCTAAAATATGTAACCTGATCCTACTCTCCAGCTCAGTTGGTGTTTCTCGGATAGAAAATTTTCTGATTGTTATAAATTATAACTTATTAACCTATGTTAACCTAATTATAAATTAATTGGAAAATATTTTTTAATATAATAATATTTTTCGCTAAGACCTACCGTTTTGGAACTATTGGTTTACTATTGGTTTCAATGAAAGAAGTAACGTTTTAGCTTCATTATTTGAGCGTTGGGCTTTTTCGACACGTTCTAGCTTTGTTGGGCAATCGAACAAGAAAAAGAACGATATTCTGTTGAGATCAAGAGATGCTGGCCGTTGAAGGCTGCGCTTGTGAATAGTGTGAAGCAGAGAATTCTCAGCCAAATCTAAGTGGACGAAGAGGAACCGTGGCTTTTGGTGAAAGAGAAGCTGAAAAAAGTATTAGGAGAAGGCAGAAGAGGACATCTTCCAAATGCTTGGAGAGTATGTGTAGCCGAGACAACCTAGTGGTCAGTAGCAACAATACCTCTAGTCCAGGGCCGCTAACTGGGAGGGGAGCGGAATCCCCTGGGTCCTATCCTGACGATATATCGTAAAATGAAATTAATCAAACATTGTAGTTTAATAGTAAAAAAAAAAAAAAAAATTGTATTTTAAGTAGATATGAAGGAAGATGGAGGTTTAGGGGGTTCGGTTACGCTCTCGTCGGCTCGTTTCAAGCGTGCTTTAATCAAATCACGGAAATACTATGGAAGACATTAATCTTTGTGGAGGCTGAAGCTAGGATGAAATTCTTGTCAGCAATCCCTATCGTACATCCTAATGTGGCCAGGGAAACTGAAAAGAAAAAGGCCTGCAAGCACGAAGGAGCGCATGTTCATGGAATACGCCAAAAAGATGGCGCAGGGAAGAAAACCGGATGAAGCTAGGAGAGACAGGCTGGAATTTAGTTGCCTACAAGCGTTCAGTATCCATGCATATCTTAGGAATGAACGGGAAGCAGAATATAGGGGAAGAGAAAGAGCTGCAAATGGGTATCGAGTACCGGTCTAGTGTGACCGCGAACCACCGGCAGAACAGAAGTAAGGGAAGTCAATAGCTTTAATAGATTATTAATGACAGTAAGTTTATTTTAATAAAGAGGTTACTCTTACTTCTTCAAAAGAAACGAAGAAAACATCGGAATAAATCGTGGCAACGTCACGATCGAAAAAAACGTATTTTAATTTGTTAGGGAACAGGAGGTGAGTCGCCAACTAGCAGCATTCCCAGGAAATATATTATTCTCTTTTCATTTAGTATATATTTTTTTTTAATTTAATAATAATCTTTATAGATTAACCCACCCATCAAGTTCTGAAGAGGTGAGAAAACTCATGGAGCATAGAAAGCTACAAAGGATAAAGCAAAAGAACCCAAGCGCGCCTGGCTGCCACATATTTCAGCAATCATTGTTTAAAAAAATTTAGGCTATAATTTTTTTTTTTAAATTTATATCATTATATAAATGGACAGAAGACTATATACGTATAAAAGTATAAACGGAAGAGAAGAATGTGAATACGATAACATTGTCTTTAAATATGTCTACTAAGGGCAATAAATATGTCTCAAATGGCAAAGGACATATTTTAACATATAAGAAAGTTCCCCCAAAAGAATGAAAACAATTTTAATGTAAGGAGTAGGATTTTGAAGATATAATTTGTCTTCTACCTGTTATTTTGTTTATTATTACACTAAATTTAGTTTGAAATATTTTTCTTTAACCCTTCACCTTACCTTATATATTTAATTTTATTTAATTAAAATAAATAAATTTTATACGTTTCTTTAATCAATTTAAATCAATAATGTCTATATATCAACTTTGTGAAGCATTTACATCATTCTCTGAATCCTTGTCATATGTACTTTTATTTTATGATTTTTTCCATCTGTAATGATTCAGAAATATTAATGATGAAGTTACAACGATATTTTATTGTCAATGGTCCTATTTTTTGAATTTTTAAATTCTTCTTCTTTCGTTTATTATTGTTTTTACTGAGTACATAATAATTTAATTTTATAGTTGTATTTTACCTATTTATTATTGGTATCCAATGCCTATTTATTTTATCATGAACCCCATTTTCATCATATTACGTTTTTGTTACTTATACTCCTGAAGAAGACATTCTTAAATGTGCAAAACTTTGGTACTCCAGTAATTTTTGTTTTTTTTCTTAACCTGGTTTCGTTCGTTTCAGCCTGACTGCGTCCCCAACTATATTCTCAAATATATAATGGAAGATTTCCCAATCAATATATGCACAAATGCTTTTTAAAAAAAAAAAAACAAAAAAAAAAAAACTAATTTCTATCTGTAAATAATAATTAAAATAATGACTCTTGGTTTATTTAATATTTATTACAATTAATCTATACTTAAAATATAAAATTATTCTTACTACTGATAAAAAAAATTAAAAATCTATATCAGGAAGAATATTAATGTATAAATCTTGACAAATCCTAAACCCAATTAAATACGAACCCAAGTGAAAACAAATGTCTTGTCAGTTTGAGAAAAAAATTTTGGAAAGGTACCAAATTGCAGAAGTTGTCTCTTTGCGGCCTAGTTCTCATCTCAGCGACTTGTATTTTTCTTCTTTTTTTTTGCCCAAACTGTGCCAGATCGAAGGTAAGAAAAAGTTTTAGATGTCTCTTATTCACACATTGTTAGAACAATCCTTCCTCTTTCGTATTTTGGCTAGATTACATATTTGTTGTAAAAAATATAATACATTTGACAAAAAAAAAATTACATTAGGTTTCATCCATTATGATATCTATATACCTCCTTAAAATAACACAATGACTAGAAAAAAATAAATAAATAATAAATAACATAATCACATATATACAAAACAAAAAATGAGAATTGGTGAATATCGATGGGTAATTTGGTTATTATGATAATTTAAATTAAGATCGAGTTATGAACTGATGGATTTTTCAAGAGATACAGCTTCAAGGAACAAATATATTCGTTAAAATAAAAAAAAAAGTACAAATGATAAATAAATAAATGCTTTATTGGTTATTTATTTACATATCGGATATCATGTTGTTCAACCTATCATTCTACCCTAAACAAAAATTGTTGTTCATGTAAAAATTGATTAATTTCTATCGTTTATCGCTCGGCTCTTCCTTTCCACATAGTAGTTTAACGTCCCATTTATTAATGTTTACAGTTTTAATTTAACATGTCATAATTTCTATTTCTATTTTATCTAATACCATTTTAAATGCAATATTAATAATTATCATATAAGTTAAAACGTAAATAGCATAAATTTTTTAACCGAAAAAAATTGGTAACCACAAAATACTAATTGTTCAGTATCAGTAGCTGCAATTGCCATACAAATTCAAAACAAAAGTTAGTAAAATTGTTATCTGCTTGATCATATAATTAGATTGTGTGTATATATATATATATATATATATATATATATATATATATATATATATATAATTTCTTGACTCTTACTATTAAATGTTTAGTAAGGTTCTTGAGGTTCAGCCATAAAATAAAAAATCAACTATTTTGGCGACGTTTCGAGACTATTTTGTTCTCATAATCATGCCCTACAGTGAAAAAAACAGGTTACAATAAAATTATATAAGTTATACAAGTTATTTCAAAACATAAAGTTAGCTACAGTACAGGTAGGTATATAACAACATGTGTAGGGTAATACAAATATATATAATTAATTACAGAATATACAGGAGTATGAAGCTACTTACAATGTTACTGGTGGATATGAATAGACTAATAATTCTAGTAACTAATGTATATAATTGGTCTGAATGTATTAAGTTGGAATAACAGGTGTTAAGATTCAAAACGTCTGATTTTTTGTTTATTGCGCGGTTTTTAAATTTTTCTATGGTTATCATTTCTTTAATATTTCTTTTAAAATGTATGCTATTTACGTTTTAACTTATATGATAATTATTAATATTGCATTTAAAATGGTATTAGATAAAATAGAAATAGAAATTATGACATGTTAAATTAAAACTGTAAACAATAAATGGGACGTTAAACTACTATGTGGAAAGGAAGAGCCGAGCGATAAACGATAAACTTGTATAACTTCTATAATTTTATTGTAACCTGTTTTTTTCACTGTAGGGCATGATTATGAGAACAATATAGTCTCGAAACGTCACCAAAATAGTTGATTTTTTATTTTATGACTGAACCTCAAGAACCTTACTAAACATATATATATATATATATATATATATATATATATATATATATATATATATATACATCGACAAGAAACGGCGTATTTAGACATAATAAACGAACTTTTTTTTTTTATAAGCTCATAATAATGTATAGTTACAACAGTTCTGAGGTGTAGGAACAAATAAAAAATTTAAAGTTTTTCTAACTTGAAGGAACCCTGGAAAACTAATACAATTTCTACCCTCCGAGGGGACTTGCTAATTAAAACTTTTTGAAAACAAATATATAAAACTCGATCTAAAAAACGGGTTTGATTACGTTTGATTTATTAAAAAAAAATTGCAATTGTTTTTACATTAATGGAAAATTTCAATCCTCTTTATAACACCTCCCTGAGATTTATTCTAGGTGAGCAATTCCCAAATTTTACTTTCTTCTCTTATTAGGGTATTATCGAATTTGCGACCACAGTCCGAAACAATTTCCTCAGGCACCCATACATCGCGCACCATTGAAGAACTCCTTCCCATACTGCCCCCCGGGGTCTTTTCCTCGATGGGATACGCCA